>PVKS010037472.1:0-18621 GCA_004027875.1 Aplodontia rufa | reverse complement strand
ACATTTTATATTATTTTGTTAAAATCTTGTAAGTTTGTTCAATAATAAAATAAAAAAAATAAAAAAACAAGATTTTAACTACAAAAAAAAATAAATGATTGAAACACAAAAAAAAATAAAAAAATAAAAAAAATAAAAAGGGCCCAAGAGAGATCCCTTGACCTTTCTCTGGTGGAAAGTTTCAGTGCTCTAGGAAAAAGGCCCTTAGCACAGACTGAATCAGGCAGCACCTGGATCTTGGACATCCCAGACTCCAGAACTGTGGAAAGTAAATTTCTGCTGTTACACATGCCCAGTACATGGTATTTTGTTATATCAGCCTGTAGAGGCTAAGACATAGCTTTTCAGGGTTAATTCTAAAGCAGTTCAAACAAATTTGTGTCTTTTGACCTATTCCTTTGTGGCCTTACCTTCTTAATGAGTTTTTAAAAACATTCTTCCATGTTTTTATGTATTTCTCTTTGGTTCTGCTCTTCTATAGAACTATATCAAATTCTCTTCTATGCACATATGAACTTTATTCTTTTGAGCATATATGTTCAAGATATTTTAGCTGCATACTTCTTAAGGAGAGTTAAATGTAAGACAAAGTGAAGAGTCTTTTAAATGCAAAGCGGTTGAGAGAAAGACATTCAAATAAAAACTCCACACCAAACAGACCAATTACAATTGGTCAGGGCCTTGCACGTGCTAGGCAGGCGCTGTGCCACTGAGCTAAAAATCCAACCCATAGACCAATTATAAAAGCAACAAAAATTTTGTTTGGTTAAATTATAAACATTTAACTTGTTCATATAATATTTCATGACTGAAATAAATATCAGCATAAGGAAATAAAAAAAATCATTTGAATTATTAAATTAGAGGTTCTACTGTTAGAAAATGTTGCTTTTTAGTGTAATTATTTTCAATTGATAGTTAAGTGATAATGAGTTTAAAAGAAGTTATCGAGAATTAATGTCCAGTTTCCATTGCTCTTTCCGGTTACTAGTTTATCTTTTCTTCAGAATGCAAACTTTATTAAACGTTGCTAAGTGTTTCTTTTTTATCTATCCCTTGCTTTATATCCAGTATCCTCAATTCACTGACTTTCCTTCCAATTACCACAATGAATTCTCAGAAGTCTTTCTTTTAATATTGAGTAGTTATTTATAATCCTCATTGAATTTATAAGTGGCTAGTCCAGTTTAATCCATATCAAAGGTACTTGGTCAGACAGGTAGCACAGAGTAGATTTATTCTGATGTGTTAGAATAAGATACTTAATCACTGCCAAATGTCATTAGGAAAAAGCTCAGGATTAGAAAAGATGACTTTCATGTCTGGCCTGTGGGGCATCTGATTTCAAAAGAGCCACACTGCAGCCACCCTGACATTACTCAGGTCAAGCTCTATGGATTAGATTTCTCAGACAGTTCAGCTTATCTATTATGTAAATTTACACATTTCCTTGTGTCTTCCATTTAAGATGATTGAGGGGCTGGACCACTTGCTCAGTGGTTATGGAGCTTACCAGGGTTGCACAAAGACTTGGGTTTGAACCCCAGCAGCACATACACAACTAAGTGTCAGAGCAACAAAAACCAGATGAAAAAGTAAATAAAATAAAATTGATTCTCCCTTTCTCTTGCTGTCTCTGTCACTGTCCCTCTCTCTCTTAAAGGGAGAAGAAGAAAGAGGAGGAGAAGGAGAAGGAGGAGGAGATTGAAAGTCTTAAAGAGTTAAAATAAGTGGATCAGAATGATTTAAGTATTTGGTTGAAAATATTTAGAATCAATAAGGCTTAGATGAAGAATAGAATCATTGATTGATGGGAAAAATCAGAAAAAATATGATTAGATTTCCTGAATGAACAGTATTTTGTGGGTCTGATTATTCTTGTAATTTTTCCTTGTTAATAATCTACTCCATTAGAATGAAGTCTCCATGGGAAGTGAGACCTGGACAAGGGAGTTAGAAGACTGACTAGCATTGTAACAGAATCATCACTGAATGAACAACTGTGAACTCAGGCTCCATCATGGACAGGATTTGTTGGATCAGAGAAGAATAGAAAACAAAGACCAATTTATTAGATACCTAAATATAAGGCATGTTATCAAGAATTTCATGTTTTAAGATAGCTGATGGCCTAGCCTCAGTCATGCAATTTTAGGTATCATTTCAAAGGGATGGAGTAACAAAGCATTTGGGAAACTGCCCTTTCATTAAGCCCAGGTTCTCAGAGTCATTTCTGGAAGGTGCCTAAGAGAGGGTGAGATAACACAGGCCTTGACTATTCCTGTCTGAAGACTGTTTTGAATGTGGTCTAAGCTCCATCTCAGCTTTTGCTCAAGTTTCTTGAGAATAGAATAGAAAGCAGAGGTGCTTTATATTTAAAAATACCTCTTCACTACTTTCTTCAAAAGAAGATGAACCATTTGTTTTCTGCACTGCAATTTCTACTTAAGAGGAATTTTAGAAACTTATGTGAGTATCTGAATACCTCTGTTAAGCCTCAACCTAAAAAGTAATAGAGATTCTTTTGGATTTTTATTTTACTGAAAAGTGAGATTGATGAAGAATTAGGGAATACTTTTTACAATGGCTTTCTAAGTTCTTTTCATTATTAGTTTTTTTTTTTTTTTGGTCCTGTTTTTGTTTTTGTTTTCAGAACTGGTGGTTGAACCCAGGGGCATCTCACCACTGAGCTTCATCCCCAATTCTTTTTATTTTTTATTTTGAGACAGGGTCTCACTAAGTTGCTTAGGACCTGGCTAAGTGGCTGAGACTGGCCTCGAACTTGCGATCCTCCTCCCTCAGCCTCCCGAGTCACTGGGATTACAGGTGTGTGCCAGTGCATCCTGCTTATTTTCTAAATTTTTGTTTCTCATATCATGTTAGCCTAGTAGTGAGGTTTAAATCAAATCAAAAGGTCCAGAATATATATACACATCTTATACACATTTTATATTGTCTTGTTAAAATCTTGTAAGGTTGCTCAAAAATAAAAAAATTAAAAAAAAAGGTGCTATATATTACAGGCCTTTATTTTGAATTTATTATTTTTTCCTCAGATAACTTTAGTCATGAGGAAATAGTTCTGTTTAATTTCTGCTTCTAACAACTGTTTTAGGTTCCATGGAAAGGACAGGGCTGCATTTAGGACTTCCAAAACCTCCTTGAAATCCAAAGAATAGATTAATAAGTCAGTCCTTTATTCAGGCCTTACTGCTGGGTTATTCACATTTCTTATCTTTCCTCTCTAGGCTCAATGCCACCTGCTGTCTCCAACTCTTCACATTTCATAAAAAGAAATAATAAAATAAAAGTACTAAAATTAGAAGAGAACAAAATATTCTTTGTGTTTAATATGTGGGTTAAAAGAAACAAAATTCATAGTACTTAATAATACACCATAGCTATTCAATGAATGTTCGAAAAATAAAATGAGCAACTCTGTGAGTAAAGGCGGAACGTTGGTGAATTTGGTTCACTTGAACACTTTTTGCTGCATTGTTTGAAAACAGGAAAGGGCAGCATTCCTTCGAGATGGAGTTTGATGAGGACTTGCGTGGTGCCTTGGGCTATGGGTAGTGATGGGTAGTGACTAATTTTAGAAGTTTTGAATATGCATGGTTGGAGTTACAAACATAATTATTGATGGGCATTTTTCATAGCTAATAAGCAGATACTAATACTAACTATATTTTGCCTGGCTACCTGTTTTGAGAGCGCTTTGCCACTCCTCCTTCAGCTCCCCCAGCATCTCTTCCCTCCATCTCCTTTTCCTCTGCTCAGAACAACGTTGCTCGCAGTAAACCCTACTGGCTCGGTGTTTTAGGAAAACATGTACTCTCTCTCTTAATTTCTCATTTACTTAAAATCACATTTGCTTTCCTTTAGCACTGATATTCAAAGTAAAGAAGTAATTTTAAAACATTTTGTCTAATTGGTTTAATTTTTGGAATCATACAGTATTGTTTCCTATTCCTCTTCACTTCAAATCTCTAGTATTACAAATCATATGATTTTACTATAATTTTGTGGGTGCAAAAAATGGAATCAAGATATCAAGCAATATTTATAATATTATAACAAATTAAGTATTTGTGAATACTTAAGTTACTAATGAAACTTTTGCAATACACCTGAAGTGAAGATAGTACCTATCATTACACGCAATCTTTACAACTAGCTGAAAATCAGGGAATCTTTTATTTATAAAAGGATTCTTATCGGTTTGGAAGACAATTCAAATTCTTCCAATCTTTATTTTACAAAGTGCATTAACTGCTGAACTAAGATTTTGACCCCTTTTCCTTTCTAGACCCTGGTATGCATAGACTGTGTTATGTAGGAAGCAAGAATTAATTTTATGGGTCAAATATTCTCTGTAGTTTTCCTCCTAGAGCTAATGATGCTTTTTGCTCTCTTCCAGTGCCTGAGGTAATCACAACATCCTGTCTTTTCATGGTTCAGAAGGCAGCTCTTTGTCCCCTAACTCTCATTTAAGTATATACTTACTTTAGAGTTTGGCATAGGAACTTAGCAAACAATGTTTAACTTGTTTGACCTAAAAATAAAACTGCGAGAAAGTTCTCTTAGTAAGATCAGATAGTACAGAAATGTACACTTATGAAAAATAGGGAATCTGAGCTCTAAAGATTCAGCTTCATTGTACCAGTGTACCTTTTGAAAGCCTTAATGGAAACTGTAACAAAATGAAAAGTTGGAATTCTTCAAGAATGGTGTTTATTAAATATATAAAATGTTAAAAGACAGACTTCTTATTTAAGCAATCTTTATAAAACTATTTAAATGTAAAAAGTCATTTGTATAAAAATTATGAATTCAATGCTTTTAACTATTATAGAGGTCACTGATTATTTGGCAATGCTGGGAAGGTTTTAAATTAATAGATATCTGTGTCCTTGATATCCTTAATTAACACTAAATACTGAACTTTTAATTTCAAAATATTTAAAATGCAATTCAACATCAGAAGGGAAATAGTCTAAAATGTCTTGTATAGTCTCAAGAAATGTAAATACATAGGAAAAATTAAAATCAGTTTTAATTTCATTCAGTGTTTTAATTTCACTTCAGTGTTTTTACTTTTGATATCAGTTACATGTCTATAGTTCTACAGTGTTTTCACATCAGCTTTTTCTTACTGTTTTAGAGCAGTGGGTCTTAAACTTTGGAGTGCTTTGGGATCACTTGATTCACATATTATAAATGCTGGTTGAAGGGCCCACTTCCAAAGATTCTGATTCAAGTCTGACACAGAACCTGGAAATATATCTTTTTATGGACTGTCTTCAATCCACATTTTCAGATGTTTTTCCAAATATTTATAGAAAAGAAGTTTAAAAATGATATTAAAGTGGAAGAAAACAAGACAGAAATATTGAAAAAGTTTTCAAGTTTGTATGGCAAGATTCACACTGTCCGAACATTAGGCACTTGACTTTCATTATGAAATGACCTGAAATGCCTATTATACCTTAGTTCCAAGACAATTTTTTTCCTAGAAAAATAAAGTACCATTGATGTGGTATAAGCATTTTTCAGACCCACATTGTTTGTTTTAATAATCCCTGTATAGAAATTATGAAACTTTGGAAACATGTTTCAATAATAACAACTCTGTTCTTACAGTAAGAGACAGGAGAAATGTCTAGTATTGAAATAATTCATCTCCAAAAGTGAACAATTTGTGATATAACTTGAGCTTATGTACATATTTATAAGTATTTGAATTTAAGGAAATCAGAGTAGATTTATGTCTATAAATTTTAGTATTAGTGATACATTGTAGTAAACTTCTTCAGGGAGGAAAAAGCCTGCGATGTAAGTAGTGAAATAAAGTCTTCAAACCAGAGTTTCCTACTGTAGCACCATTTCTCTTACACACAATCTGAGTAACGGGAAAGGTAATTCTTAGATACCTAAAACTTGAGGAACTTGGGACTCCAAGTGAAAGTAAGTGAGATAATCATCTCCAGCTTACTTCATGGAATTCTGTTTTTGCCGAGTAAAAATATGTTGGAAATGACTTGGATCAAAGGAGTAATTTGATTGGTTAATGAAGAGTCTGAGAATGATAATTGAATTTGATGGAATTCATTAGTTAAGACATTCAAGCAGATACTTTACAACCCCAATTATGTGCTCTAACATATGTAATAGTCATAATGTGATATATGCAATTCACTGTTGAAACAGACATATATGAAAGAATGCTATTGCACAAAGGAACATCAGCTGAGATAAATTCTGGTTCTCCCCTCCACCCCCCACCCCCAATACTCTTGCTAAAACATCATCTGTAGAGCAGGCCACAGAAGCACAGAGGCAGATGTCATGGCATATTCTTTTAGAATGCAAGGCTGCTCAAGATCATCTACAGATAATGAACCATGACAACTTTGGATTTGATAAAGTACAAAATGAGAATGAGAGAAAACAAAAAATGTTATACCAGGGGCCAGTGCCCCACCAACTAAACCACCAGCTTTTCAAAAACATCGAGACTAGTTACAATTTCAGAATATATGATAAACACTAATTTTCCTTTAAGATCATAAAAATTGTAAAGAGATACAGATCATCAACTTCTCTCCACAAAGCTCCCCCTCCCCTACCTATCACATGGTATGGGTGGGGAAAGAGGGGTAGATCATCAATGAAACCTACTGAACATTTTTGGGTTTTCCAAATACCTTAATCAGACAGTTCCAGTGACGTTTTCAGGAATGAATAGGCAGAAGAACAGTCTTCCAGTCGGAGTCGGGGTGTTGGTAGTTCAAACTCTTACGGGTTCTTGTTTTCCTGTTTCCCCTTGACGGAGAAGGAATAACAGAAAGAATCCACGAAAATGCTGGCTTGCGATTCTGCACATGCCTTTACTATCGACTGGATACAGACTTCTGCTTATGCAGCCCATTCGTTATTCACATCCCACACCAGTTTCTTCAATCCCTAGTTGTGCTGGGTGCTCCAGGCAAGGAACCAATAGGTATGAATCATGCTGACATTAAAAAAAAAGCTGGAAGAATAAATGTTTCCAAAAGGCAACTTTTTCATATTCCCTCTGACATCTCCCGTTCAATGGCATTGGTCTAAAGAGGGGAAACAGTGTGTGCAGCCACAGAGCACCCAGTGGAATTTGCAACAGCAGGGAATTGTCTCTAAGCAATCCATACTTTGTTTTGCTAACAGGACTCCATGTTAGGATCCTGGAGTGCTATCCTTCTCTGGCAATCCCCTACCTTTTTAGAATTATTGAAAAACTAACCGAGTCTATTCTGATTTGTGAATCTCTTTGTAAGCAACAGCAGCTGCAGAAGTGCTAATAAAAAGGGAAGACATTGCTATTTACCTAAGGAAGATATTGAAATGATGAACATACAGAAGCATCAGAGTCGTACAGAGGTGCTCCATCAAATATTTTAATAACTCCCTTCTTTCCTTAGTTTCTTCATCCTTTCCCCTTCTCTTCCTCTCCTTTCTTTAACATACTTATCTTACCTTTCTTTCCCTTTTCCTTTTATTCTCTTTTCTTTAATAGACTCCCTATTGCATTTATTTAATCTTAAATTTAAAGCTAAAAATTTACTTTACCTCATATTTCTACACATCAACCTACTATCTTATATTTGAAGATTTAAAGTAATGATTTTGTAATATACATTTTCAAAAGTTTACTATGTAATGTGTATAATTCTTTCACCAGCGTAAAAAAACACAGGGAGAATTCTGCTGACTCTTGTACTGGTTGAACATTAAGGCTTTGCATAGTAGAACATTATGTTGTATATTATAAATATATATATATATATATATATATATAATTTATCATTGTCAATCAAAATAAATAAATAAATTTCAAAAACAAAATCAAGACTTTGCAGATTCCAGCGGCTCTGCTAATAATCACACAGTTCTAACCTCTCTACGGTTTGTTTTTCAATTCCCTGAAGAAAGCTAACATGGCAACACCCTGTTATTTGAGGATTCAAGTTTTCCTACTACAAGACAATGAACACACAATCCCCTGCAGCTTTCATTATATTCTGCATAGAATTTTATAATGCCTCTGCAGTTATTAAGCAGTCCTATGTGCCAACAAATGGACCAGGATCATTCGGCATAATACCCCGTAGGAAAATCTGAGAGTTTACTGGGTTTGAGAAAGCCTTAGGAATTAAGGAATTGATGCTAGATGAGAGAGTTTTATTCGGAGTGGCTTCTGCGCGCCATTTTTCCTGACTGCAAAAGACAAGTGATAGTTGACTTGAGCTCTGACTGTTTCTAAGTAGTTGCTGAAAATCTATCACTTATTCAGAAAGTATTAATTAAATGTCTATTTTTGGACCTTTTTTGTGGTTGTATTTTTAGCCAGGTCACAAGGATTAAAAAAGGATAAAAGATAGCCTCTGTCCTCTGAAAATGTTAGGGAGATGGAGATTTAAAAAAATATACAATATAAATATAAAATACAAGTGTCACAGTGGAGACTTAGGATATGCTAGGCACTGTGGAAAGATTCTTTCCAACCTCAAGGAGAATTCTAATTATTTGTTACTCTGAAAGAAGTAAAAAAGCATCACCAGCATATTGTGTTGGTGTATGTGCATCCACTTCAAAATATTGGGCACGAGGCAAACAACCAATTCCTAAAACATTGTACCTCAGATTTACAATTTACATAATTGACACAATTGCAGTTCTTTGCACATGGGTCTTTTTCCTACAATGATCCCAAGTATAAGTGTGGAGAATCCTCAAAAAAAAAAAAAAAAAAAAAAAACCTAGGCATGAACCCACCATATGATCCTGCTATTCCTCTCCTGGATATTTTTCCAGGGAATTTAGAATAAGCACATTACAGTGACACAGCGAAATCTATGTTCATAGCAGCTCAATTTACAATAGCTAAATTATGGGAACAACTCAGATGCCCCTCACTGGATGAATGGATCCAAAAACATATATACCATGGAGTTCTACTCAGCAATTAGAAACAATGATATTGCAGCCTCTGAAAGTAAATGGATGGCTATGGAAGAAATTATGCTAAGTGAAGTCAGCCTAACCCAGAGAACCAAGGGTCGAATGTCTTCACTCATCTGTGGAAGCTGGAGCTAGACTCTGGCCATTGAGGAAGGAGGTCAATTCTCATGTTTTAAATCTGGAAAAGGTGTAGTGACATACTACCTAAGGAATTTGTAGAGATGTATTGGGAAGGTGAGGGAATAAGGGTGGGTAATTGGGGGAGGGGCTCTTGGTGGTAAATCTAATTTCCAGAATATATATATATAGTTTCATTAGAAAAATGTTTGATTGTTCAACAAATAAATTTATTTTAAAAAAAAAACTTTCTCCTATCACTATAGTCTCAAAATGTATCTGATTTCTCAAAACGATAGCCACCAGAATCAGATTCTATGTGTTAGAGAAAATATATGAGTAAGCAACACACCACCACTCTGGAAGCCAAAAAAGCAAAGATTAAAAACCATCTGTCATTGGGACTATGAGCCTACAAGCAAGCATCAGACTTCAGCAGAATCTGCGGCAGGAACTGTGTGTAACACAGATTTAAGCACACAGATTAAACCTGACTCATCTGCACAGTCATGTGGTTTAAAGACTATTACCAACTCCCACCAGAGCCTGCTGTGCCATGTGTTGCGTGACACTGCATGTTGAAACCGAAGACAGTTTTGATGGAAATGCGTTCTTGAATGATCCAGAAACCATGTTCTAACAGCCTAGTCTATGTCATGCTGGGTGCAAGGTACAGAAGAATATTGGTAGAGCAGAGAAAAAGCTGCCTCTACCCCACCCCCAATGAGAGAATTAAGAGACCATTTTGAGTGAGATCTCCTAACTTAATAATTTCAACAAAGGAACGTATGCATCCTACATGTTATCAGATTTGACATAAATTGTTTTAGTATCCCAAACAAACAATCTAGAGGAATGTTCTTAAGACAGGGATTTTTTCAAGAAAAACTGCCAAATTATTTTGCTCAGGATGCCACTAATTATGACATGTGTCCTCTATATGTTTCCATAGTGTAATTTTTAAAAAGGCTAATTTGGATATACAAAATTAACTTTATAGTATTCAATGTTAAAAGATTCAGTGAACCTTGGCAAAGAAAATATACATGATTAGTTTATGATGCATTATCTTAGATTTTTGATCTTACATATAAGCAAATCACAGATGACAAACCAGTGGATTACCCAAGATGAACATTTAAAGAATAATTCCACTTGAATATGCTTTTTTTTTTTTTTGTTAAAATTTCCTATATCTGCCTAAGAGGATACTTGTCTGTAAAAAGTTGGGGAGAAACTAGCAAAGCTGAGCTTTTGCCTGCTCCATTCAATTGCTCTTCTTCCTAGTTGAGGAAATAATTTAGGATTCAATATTTTCAAATTGTGATAGGAATATAGAATTCAAAAAATACTTTAACAATTATCCATTCCTTGATTTTATCACCTTTTGGTGACTACAACTCCAAGTCTGCTGTGCCTGCAATGTGACATAGAATTGTGTTTGTGTATTTGTTCATTTTACCCAGATTCTTGAAAGGGCACAATGATTCTCCTCCTTGAAAATAATGTTCAGAGATGGAAATCCACTTGCCAAAGTCTCACAGCTTGTTGGTGGCAAGCTGAAGAATCATTCATATCTTTTGATTATTAATCTAATGAGTAAAAATCACACTTTCATTATAGATTATATATTGACTTTGCTATTATGAAGAGTTCAAGTACACCAACATAGCACACTATTTCTCTCTAGAAATATAGTTAAAATTACCTAAAATGCTCAGGAAAAATAGTTTTTCTTTCTTATTAAAATTAGGACTTGCTTGAATTTTTTAGCAAAAGTCTTCAGAAAAAAAATCTTTTATTATATAGAGATAAAAGGCATGAGGAACTTTATTCTTCTTTGCAAGTTCCTAAGAAAAAGTGACTTTGAAAAGCCTGGTTCTCTTGTTTAATTTAATTCATGAAACAATGCATCTACTCTCATTTTTTTTTTAATTTCCCCAAACTCTTTTAACACAGATGATGCTGTGAATTTTAACAACTCGATTTTGTTCACCTGATTGCCTTTACTTTCTCTGTTCCTTTGTAAGGACAAATGAATGTATTTCTTTTTTCTTTTGTAAATCGATTTTCAAATTTGGTTTTAAAGTATTCAAAGGTTTTAGATTTCTTTATAATATTAACTTAGTTAGAAAAGGAATCTGGTCTAGAGGTTTGCTAAAACTAGCTACCATGCGAGAGGCACATTTTATGCTCATGATCTACTGAACAATGGAGAGTTACATACTGTTTCTAGATAACTGATAACAGCAGCGGCAGCAATAGTTGATCCCTGCAGGAATTTAGGTAAACACTGATCCAAAGGGCAGGTGATCAATATGGAAAAAGCACACAAGCATGAATGTTCTCTCTGCATACATGTATGCACATATCATAGGAGACTTATCTGAGTAATTAATTCCATGCCATTAACTATCAGAGTCAGTCACAAACCTCATTTTAGCAGTAATTCTTTTGTGTCTTGTTATAAATGTATTGCAGTTTTACTAACAATGGGGTTCATTTTGACACATTCATACACTCATGAAATACAATTTGCACCATGATAATTCCAAAGGCTTTCTCTTTCCCTCTCCTGCTCCCTTCCCGTACTGTACTGATCTTTCTTTTATGTATGTATGTACATATACATATATGTACATACATACTTACATACTTTTTTAGTGATGCTTTATAGATATACATAAAGGTGGATTCACTGTGGTATATTCAAATATGTACTGAGCATAATTTGGTCAATTTCATTTTGCATTTTCTTCCTTTTCCTATTCCCCTTTCTTCCTCCTCCATCCCATTTCTCTGCTTCACTGATCTACCTTATTTTCATGTGATTCCCCCATTTTTATTTCCTTATTTCTTTCTAAGTTCTGCATATGAAAGTAAACATTTGGCCTCCTTTCTGAGTCTGGCTTATTTCACTTAGCATGATGTTTTCCAGTTCCATCTATTTACCAGAAAATGGCATAATTTCATTCTTTACGGCTGAGTAAAACTCCATTATGTATGTATACCACATTTTCTTTGTCCATTCATCTGTTGATGAGCAGCCAGACTGGTTTCATAACTTGGCTATTATGAATTGTGCTGTTATAAATCAATGATGTTCTTCATAGAACTAGAAAAATCATTCCTTAAATTCATATGGTAGAATGAATGACCCAGAAATACCAAAGAAATACTTGGCAAGAAGAGCAATGCTGGAGGCATCACAAGACCTAATCTCAAATTACACTATAGAGCTATGTTAACAAAAGCATCAAAACAGACATGAAGCCAATGGAACTGAATAGAAGACAAGAGACAAACCCTCATGGATTCAGTCATCTAATATCCAATGAGGTGCTAAGGTGCTAAAAGTATATGCTGGGGAATAGATAGCTTTTTTAGCAAATGGTGCTGAGAAAACTAAATAGTTATATGTAGAAGAATGAAATGATATCCCTTTCACCTTGCATAAAAGTCAACTCAAAGTGGATCAAAGACCTACCTAGCAAGTAGCCAGGCAGAATGGAGTATGCCTGAGGCAGGAGGATTGCAAGTTCACAGTTAGCCTCAGCAACTCAGGGAGATACTGTCTTAACAGGAAAAAAAATATGGCTGGAGATGTGACTCAGTGGTTATGGGAAAAAACCAAACCAAAACAAATAAACAAAAAACCTAAGAAGTAGACCAAAAACTTTTCAACTGTTAGAAGAAAACATAGGGTCAACACTCCAACATATTGGCACAGACACGAACTTCCTTAACAAGACTCCTAAAACACAAGAAATAAAACTAAGAATCAATAAGTGGAATGGAATAAAATTTAAAAGCTTCTGCACAGAAAAAAAAATCAGTATGAAGAGAGAGCCTATCGAACGGGAGATGTTTGCCAGTTATTCTCCCAACAGGGGATTAACACCCAGAATATATAAAGAATTCAAAAGCTCAGCCAAAAAGGCCCAAATAACCCAATCAATAAATGAACATAAGAACTTAACAGACATTTCTCAAAACAAGAAATACAAATGGCCAATATATACAAAAAAAACTGTTCAACATCCCTGACAATCAGGGAAATGCAAATCAAAACTACATTTAAATTTTATTACACTCCAGTTAGAATGGCAATCAACAAGAGTATAAATAATAATAAATACTGGTAAGGATATGGGGAAAAGGTTCACCCATACATTGCTGATGGCACTGCAAGTTAATGCAACCGCTTTAAAAAAGTGGTATAGTGATTTCCCAAAAGACTAGAATGGAATAACCCAGCTATCCCATTTCTTGGCATTTATCCAAAGGAACTGATATCAGCAATCAATAGTAATACAGGCATATCAAAGTTTATGGCAGCTCTCTGATTCTTATATTTGAAGAAACCAAGAAATTAAGTTCACATAGCAATGAATTGCTCAAATTGCAACAGACTTTAAGACTTGTGGGAGTGGAGAGGGGAAATGATATGAGTAAAAACTTGCAGCTGAGATTAGAATCCAGGAAATGGAATGTTAGAACCAAAAGCACGCAGACCTGTTCCTAGATTGTCTTTGATTTCTTGTTTCAAAAGATTCCCTGTTTATATTTTCCAAATAGAGCATTATTTATTAATGTCCATGCTATTTAACACATTTAAGCTTTGAAATGACTTTAAGCATTATACTGTTATGAAAATACATATTACCATTATACTGCACCTTGGACACTGGCTGGTCCATATGGGCACTCTATAAATATTAAATAAATGAACGATTTTTCATGTCTCAGTTTAGACTTTATGTGTGCTAAAAATATTACTTCATTTTGTATTGCCAAGGTCTCCCTCAATTCTGGGTTAGGTATCCTGTCTAACTGTTCAAGGGCAGCCAGCACCATGCTTGGTACAGAGGGGTTATGTGCTTCATAATCATTTACTGAGGCAATGGATGCAAGTGCCTTTTGGGTTTATTTTCTTCTCAAAATTCACGGTAAATTAAGATACATCAGTCACCCCCTCAAATGTTTTATGAACTTTCACTGAAATGGGGAAGAATATACATCATCTTGAATTAATTTCTTCCTGTTTCCTTGGGTACTGCTCTCAAAATTTTTTTTTCATCTACCTATTTTAGAAATTTCAAAGTTTCTTTTTTGTGAGGGGGTGCTGGTGGGGTTTAAGGTTTTGGGTCCCTTATGATGAGTTTTTCAATAAACATTCACATGCTTACTAGCTGAGTGTGATGGCTCATGCCTATAAGCTCAGCAACTCAGGAGGCTAACACAAGAGGATGACGGATGACATTATTGGCAACTTAGAGAGATTCAGTCTCACAATGAGAAGGGCTAGAGTTGTAGCTCTGTGGTAGAGTATCCTTGGATTCAATCCCAAGTATCCACCCCCCCCCCCACATACACAAAATTACGTGCTTGAAATATTGCTTACGCTTTCAGGTCATTAAAAACACTGGTCTGTGGGCACTGGTTAAAGAATCCATATTTTGTTTATTCTCTATCTTTGTACCCTACCAGTTTACAAACATTTATTTTTTCCATACAAAAGTAAAAATATTAGTTTCACATTTTCTATCCTTTCAACCATTTATTCATCTTCTTATCTTTTCAATGAAGTTTTTATGTTGATTTTTGTGCATTTATTTCCATGTACCTATTAAATCTTGAGCAATCTGGCCTCCCCATTCCAATCTATTAAGTATGCACAAATCTCCTGATTATTGAATCCAACACCTAATTCTCAAATCCGAATTTCTCTACATCATTGAAATTGTTGGGCAACTTTTCATTCTTTGTTTCAAATCTTCATTTATGTGTCAATATTTGCTCTTTTTGGTTTTTCTAGTTTTGTATTTTGTTTCTTTTTCTGCCTACTCCTTTATGATGTGTTTGATATCCTCACTGTTTGGTCCTCATTAGTCTTTTGTTTCTGTGCTTTTTTTGCGTACCCTAACACTTTCAAATATCACTGCTATGCCAATTATCCTACTACTACTATATCTTTATGTATGCTCCCTTTACTGCACTATTGATCCAACTTTGCAAGTGATGGCTATCTACTTACGTTGTCCTGCTGGTATATTGAACACACACATCTCAGATGAAAAGTTGCCTAGTTCCCCCATAACTTTTTCTTATTTTGTGTTCTTCAGCTCAGTATCTGATAAGGAAACTTGAATTCATCTTTGACTTCCCCTAATTTCCACTCCCACATCTGATTAAGTGTCATATCTTATTGATTCTTTCCCTGAAATGTCCCTGATATTCTTTCCCTTCTATTCTATCAGCTTGCTGACTAACTCAGGACCTTATCTTGTTATTGCCCATATGCGCTTTAGCTGTGTAACTGACGTCTTGCCTTTAATATCCTGCCACTTCAATTCAGGCTCCACAATGCTCTGCCCTCTAGCCTTGCTCTCTCTGTATTACCAAACACTCTGTACCCCTATTAAAGGACTCACTTTATCCTTCCAACTATAGCAGCTGATTGAAACCATGTCTGCTTTTGCCATCAGATTATTAATCCCCCAAGGGCACAAATGACGTCTTAGTTTTTCTCATATTCTCAGTAGTGTCACCTTGCCCACATATGCTCTCAATAAATACTTGTTAAACTGAGCATAAGATGTGTGAGAAAAAACCAATTCAGAAAATATGTCATCATTGTGCCAGGCTGGCTGAGATAGCATTCTCTACTCTGACTCAAGAAAATAAGACTCCGTGGTTGAACTTAATAGTGTATACTCATATATTCACTAATATTTTATTCATTATCCATGGTATTTAGTTTTTGTATAACGAATTATTCAGTACTGTACTAGAAAACTTAGTGTTTGTAAGTATATATTGACTTTATATGTAATTAAAAAATCAATAAAGTCACTTAAATTTATCTTTTGTGAATATTAAAATTTTGTGTGTTTTATATGTGTGTGAAATAAGCAACTTTTTTTCAGTACCATATTTAAGAAAAGACATAATGGGGGATTAACTCACATACATGAATTTTTGAATCATACATCTGGGTTCCGGCTAAGGCCCTGCAAATAAATACACAGGTGACTTACCTTGTCAGTATGTTTATATTCTGACTTATCTGGCATAGGTGATATGATATGACAGAAATATTTGACATACATCTTGTGAAAAGCTAAAAATGTGGATAGAAGTAAACTACTCTTTAAAGATCACTAGGCAAAATAAATCTCAAGATGGTGAAGGAGAAAGATTGTCAGTCTTCAGAATCACACTTGGAATTGACTTGCGACTCAGGTACCTAACTGAGGCATCTTGAGAATACTGATAAACTCCAGAGTTTCTCAACTTTAAAATGGTGATAAAGATACCAGTAGCAGAGCTACAAGGGCAAAATGAAATAGACTATAATGAATGAATTATTCAAGTATGTAACAGTTGCGTGCTAGCAAATGTTGGCCCTTTCCCACTAAGTTGGGGACCAGCAGAACACACAATAGACTTGTTCAAAAACTGAACCCTGATTCAACAGAGGTCCATTATAGTCAAATGTTCAAAAATATTTGTTGATTATCTACTGGGTTCCAGGTAACATGGTGTCTTTGATGATAGAGCATAACACGACGATTAGTTATGGGACCCAGAGAACAATCTTGGCTCAAGAGTAAGCTCTAGGACTTATTAACTGTGTGATCACTGATGTCTGAGTCCACTTAAACCTCCCATTGTCACCTATGCAAACCCTTAAAAAAGTTGCTTCCTGTAAAAGAGTAGCTGAATACATTATTTTCCATGCAATAATTTTAAAGATGTTAAATAATGTCAGTACTAGATGCAGATTTGAAAGGGAAACATGCATTTGATTCGGACTGAAATACCTCGAATTTAATATATCAGGTCAACCAAGTACAAATATCTGTTAGGAAGTTAAAAATAGAGGATTCCAGAGCTGAAGCAGTGGCTCAGCAGTTAAAGTGCTTACCTGGCACATGCACGTACCTAGGTACAAACCCCAGCACTACATACACAACTGAGTGTAGCAGAAACAAAGGCCAGATTAAAGGAAAAAAAATTGTTTCTCTCTCTCTTTACCCCTCTTTCTTAAAAAAAAATACCATAGAGGATTAAAGACTGTGCGCAGCAGGAGAGAAGGGGCTATGTATCATTTGCTCAATATTATCCTGTGCTCACAGTATCTGCTTAAGCAGTGTCTATCAAATGATAACTAGCTAATATTTTACTTTTACTTTAAATACTTTCATAAACTTAAAAAAAAACTCTTAGAGGCTTATAAAAATCTCACAAAACTTAATTCTTATTTTCTAAGAATTAAATCTGAAAACAAATATTGTTTTTGTTTTTCAAGATGGTGTGGAGCTAAGAAATACAGAGAGATGAAACCGAAAAGTAAAATTTTGATCAAAATGATACATGATATTTTATAGTATAAATTAAGATCAAGAATAATTTCTAATTGTCAGATTGGGCCACATTTTTATTTAGTATGCACAGATTATATAATTTTCCTTAATAGCATATCAGTATTTATTTGCATTATAGTCACTAATAATGAAATTTAATCACTCAACCATAGGTTAGAATTACACTTAACTCTAGATTCTTCACCTTTGTTTGATCACAACCATTTAGATGTGTACAGAATGAAGCTCAGATGTTATATCTTTCTTTTTTTGCTATATTTAAAACCAAAAAAAACATCAGCTTCGAGGACCCAAATGTGTTTTCCTTTAAGGGAATACTTTTTGTGTCAGAGTCTCCTTCTAAACAACCAAGGTTGCCATGAAGAGATGAAGACAAGTGTAGGAGATGAATGCCATAACTCATTTTATGCACATTTTTCCTTGATTTTTTTTACCTTATTATTTCCACTTGTCTATAGGTTCATAAGATCTTTAGAGTATAAATAGAAATGCAATGTTTATTCCACAGACAGCACACTCACTGTTACAGTTGTGACTGTTCAATATGGGTTTGCCCTGTGCATTCATTCCATTGTGTATCAGCTAATTTCTGGACCTTTTATCACAATCTTCCAAAATTCTAGAGTATGTATTACCTACCTTCACACACAACCAATATATTCATCCTAATCTAAGTACAAAAATAAGAGCCAATCAGGACTACTTTTCTCTGTTAACTAAGACATTTTAAAAATTCAGATAGCACAAACATTAATATAATGGAGGGGAACTTCAAACTGAGTTTGGACTTTATTTTAATATAATAACAATTCAAATAGAGAGAAAATTGCTAATGAAAAATTTTAAATTATCCTTTGTTACACAGAATGAAGTGCACATTCAATTAATGACTCATTCATTTATTAATTCATATTTATAGGCACTTACTATGTGCCAGACATTGTGTTGAGACCTAAATTATAGTACTTGGGTGAGGAAGAGCATTCTTTGTGCAAACTTTGCAAAGTGAGTGAGCGGCTGACCAGGAACACAGAAGCCCAGACAGCCAAGTGGGGAGTAGGGAGCCGCAATGCTGGGAAGGTCAAGAGGACACATCCCAGGAGGATTTTGCTCA
>PVKS010037471.1:0-18598 GCA_004027875.1 Aplodontia rufa | reverse complement strand
TTTTTGCTTCTTATAAGTTTATATATTTTGTTCCTCTTAATGACTGGTAATTTCCACTGGTCAAATAGTGTCATAGAGAAATCAACCCTGTCCTCTGCCTATCTTGGACTATTGGAAACTTGACAATGGAAGTCTCTCAGAAGTACTTACAGACAAGATTATTAATCGATTCAGATGTACCTGTATAGTTGGCCGTGTCTTGACAAGCTGGGGATGGCTCTTTACAAGAGACTCCTGCAAGGGAAGAAAACCTGGTCTAGGAATTGGACTGATAACAGACAGAGGTCCTGAGCTCCATATCTAGGTGAGTCAACCTAGGTACATCCCTTTCTTTTAAGATGTGTTTCTCACCCGGGGAGCTTTAGAAATGATGGTGTATAGGCCCCATTCCCAGAGATTCTAATTTAATTGGTCAGAGCTATAACCTTCATCAGCATTTTTAACCAAATTATATGAAAATCTCTGGAGTTGGGTCCTTGGCATTAGTAATTTTACAGATCTTTAGGTATTGCAGTGTGCAATCAAAGTTGAAACCCACTGCCCAAAGCCTTGCTTCTCTTCAAGCACATAAGCCAAAGTCCACTCAATAGGGCAGCTATTTAATAGACTTTTACTCCTGGAAGGATGGATTGTGTAGTAACCACACTGAACTGAGAGTTAGAAAGCCTGGATTTTACTTCTAATCTTGTTATTGACTAGTTGTGCACATCACTTCCCCTTCCAGGACCCCAATTTCCTTCTCTGCAAAATGAAGAAAATGGATTAGGTGAAATCTAAGGCTTTTTCCTTTCAACCTTGCTTTGGTTAATAAATACTATTTCTTTCATTTTAAAGTTGCAAAGGGCCCTTAAAACCTTTATAGGATTTTATTTACAACAAATAAAATAGAATAATAGCATCACCATTCTTATTTGGCTGGTTAATTTTCACTAAACAATTCTTAAGAATAAATATTTATCCACCAGTTACTAGGTGCTGGACCTAACAAAATTGATATTCCTTTCCTCATGGAATTTAGTATCTATTGCAGAGAACATAGGAATGAAAGTGAACAAAGGAAAATGTTTAATAGTGATAGGTATCATCAAGAAAACACACACATACATACACATACACACACACACACATACACACACATGCATAGCTAAGAATTCAGAAAATTGAAGGGGGAGGGAGGCTGCCCTTAGATGGGGCAAGCATCAGAGACCTTTCTGTGGAGGTTACTGTTCAGTGGAGACCTCATAGGAGGAGTTAATTCAATAACATTCAACTTATATCTGTTGAACTCTTCCCATGTGGCTAGTGCTCTTGGTGTTAGGTTTACTTCTCTTTTTCAATGCTAGGGATCCAACCTAGGGCACTGTGCATGCTAGGCAAGCATTTTACCACTGATCTACATCAACGCCATATCACCCTATAGTTAGTGTCAGAAATAGAGCAGTGAAGAAAACAAAGTCCTGGTCTCAATGGACTGACATTCAGAAGGTGAAAAGGAGGCAGAGATAGCTTAGAGGCTGTATGAGAGAGTGTCCATGTGTGTGTGTGCGTGTGTGTGTGAGATTGGCACGTGGGATGAGGATGCAGCTAAGGTCAATGAACTAGCTTGTGGAAAGAACCTGCAGAAGGAAGCTATGTGTTTCAGAAAGTGACAACAGGCCCACATGGATGGAACATAGTGAGGGAAGTGAGACTTGGCTGCAGAGGTGGACAAAAGTGAGATCATAAGAAGTCCCACAGTCCATGGCAATGAGTTATGCAGAGTTAAATGAAAATAGTCCACAGAAAGTGTCTAGCATGAATTGGAATGAAGTCTGCTCACTTTAGAGTTAAATCTGCTGAGCTGGGCTAACAATTTAGCTTATGATTGCGCCCCACATTTGTAACTCACTTAGTTGTATTCTTGAATCTGAATGTGCAAGAACTTCTGCAATATTGCTTTCAGGTACTAGGCAGGTCAGTGGCAATGGTGTATGTGTGTGTATTCCCGAGATGGGGGCTGGGGCTATAACCTCCTTGAATCCTTAAAGGCCAGAAATTCAGGACCCAAAGAGAATCAAAGCATTCAGACCAGTAGAGCTCAGAAGCAACACCAATAACCATATTTAATCATGTATTAATTTACTCAACAATGGACATTTATTGAAATCTTACTGTTGAAGGAATTTTCTTAAAGAAGAGAAAGATTGGACCATCCCAATACAGTGTGATTTGTGCTAGAACAGAGATGCACTCAGGATGCTATCAGAGCGTATGTGAGAGCTACCTAACTCACAGTGGTGGTGGGGAAGGTATGGAAGAATTTCAAATCAGCTAATTTGAATTTTCTCAATAAGTTTCAAGGGACATCTAAGAGTTGACTAGGTCAAGAGAGGGAAGGGTATTCTAGGTAAAAATGAGAAAGGGACAAAAGGGCAGATAAACTCTCAGGCCTTATCCATAACCTGTTACCTGCTAAAGCCTTTTGCTCCCCTCTCCTACTCTTTCAACATTGTATGGAATGTGCCTTTCCCAACCCTTGTAACGTCAACCACAGAGACCAAATGCAAGTTGATGCCAAGATGTCTCCAAGGATCTTCCACAAGGATGAAGTTCCTTTAAAATATTATCATACATGTGACCATTGGGAAAATACCAGACCCTACCCACCTCTGCTACTCCTTCCTTTTTCCATGCCAGCCTGAATTTTCTCCCCATCAGGACTGTCCCCCTTTTCCTCAAAGTGGAGACCTCCCTTATTTCCCAATTAAAGTCCTGCCTGCGTGTTTGCACTCTGACCCAATTTCATTTCTATTGTCATTGGGTTGAAAATTCCTGTCTCTAGTATTTGTTGACTCTACCGGACCTGGGAAATGAGCTCAGGGTGAAGACCTGTTGGACTTGGGATCCCTGGCCATGACTTCTGCCAGCAATAGAATGGCCACCCGAATTTTCTTTCCTCCAAGGTCACTGGCAAGTAAGCCTCCAGGCTCCCATTTCATCCAGTTATTTCTCTTACCCTCAAGTAATGCTCCACTCTCCTTCTACCTCCTCCTTTCTATTTTTCTTTCTTTCTCCTATTTTTTAGGACCCGTTTGAGTTGGTGAGTCAGATATTTGTAGTATTAGAAGGGGTTCTCGTCTCCTGGTTGATTCATGGGGAGGTTCTCACCAAGGCTGGTCACAGTGGACGCTGCCAACGAGAAAGCAGGACTGATCCCCTGAGGTAGTGGGTGATCTTAAGGTGACCAGGGTTTGCGTCCCCTGCCAAGTAGAAGGGAGTGTGAGTCTGCTGACTGGAAAAGGTTTGAGTCCACTACTGCTGTGTCACATGAAGGGGACTCAAGTTCCCTGCAGCATGGAAGGGGTTCAAGTGCTTTTACTGTAGCGTATTCCTCTTTTTTCTCACCTTTCTCCTTTTTCCTCTCCTACTCTAACTTTCTATTTGTTTCCTCTATACCTGAAAGTGCACTCTGATTTAATGTAATTGTTTCGTGTGTTCTTATATCCATTAGTGAGACTTTTGGTCTGTGTTTATGATGGTTGACCTGATAAAGGTTGAAAAAAAAAAGGCTGGTTAATTTGAATATGCTTGTTAAAGAACTCTTGTCAGAATGTGTGTGTGTGTGGGGGGGGAATTAGGGTTAGACTTAGTAAAAGCTAAGTTAATATATAAAACACTACTGTGTAGCTGTTATGCTGATTATTTTTGGCTTTCTTGTATGTTAAATATATTTATGAACCCTAAATGTACAAGCTTTCTAAAATGCAGCGTTTAAGAAAACACTTTGCCTTCGGGCATGGTGGTACACCTTTGTAAACCAACTATTCAGAAGGTTGAGGCAGGAAGATTACAAGTTTGAGGCCGGCCTGGGCAACTTGATCAGATCTTGTCTCAAATTTTAGAATAAATATTTTTAAAAGGCTGGGGATGTATCTCATTGGTAGAGCACTTGCCTAGCATACACAAGAACTTGGTTAAATCATCAGCGTTGAAACTAAACGAAAACAATGCTTTAATTGAGCTTGTATCCTCCAAACAAAAACTGTTAGTAACTATAGCCTTTAAGGCTTATATTTCTGTGTTCCAAATTGTATTATGACCCTTGTCTTTGAACAAAGATAATTAGAAATGCCCAAACACTGTTCATTCCAAGCAGTGCCTCTCTGATAATTAAAAGGCTGGGCATTGGTCACCTAGGCAGCACATCTCTAAACCAGTATTTTCTATTTGGAGAACTACTTCTATCTATGTTTTCAGCATTTCATTTATTTTAAGTCAAGAAAGTAAGACATAAAAATCGCAAATTTATTATTTATGTCATTTAATACTTCATAATTAGATAAAAGTTAACCTTATTACTGATAAGTTATGCATAAAATTATGTTATTCTTTTTTGTTTATTTGCTTTTGGTACTGGGAATTGAACCCAGGAGCACTCTACCACTGAACTGCATCTCCAGACCTTTTCATTTTTTATTTTGAGACAAGGTCTTGCTAATTTACCCAGGCTGACTTGATCCTCTTGCCTCGGTCTTCTGAGTCATTGGAATTATAGGCATGGGTCACCACATTCTTCAACTGAAAAGTGTTTTTCTTTATATTCAGGTGGGAATGTAAATGTATTTCTGAAAAATGTAATAAGGAAAGCCTGATTTTCCTGGTATACTGCTGTCATTCATAATTTTTGTGCTAAAATGTTGTATACAATGGAAATAATTAGATTGTTTTGTTAGTTGTTAAACTTTCCTCAAAATTCTAACCATGACAGTTCTCTTTTGTTATTCACAATTTTGAATTTTTTTGTGAAAATATTTGCGATCAGATTTATAAAGAGGACTCCAAAAGATCTTAGATAAGGTTTTTCTGACTAGACTTGTTTTTTCAAACAAATTGGGTTTTCTTTGAATATCTTTGATAAATATTAGTATTACCATAAAATTATGTTTCTTGCTTCAGAACTATTAACAAACTGATTTTTTTGCTATTGTTAGTTTTAGTTTATATTTTACATGTAAAACTTTGTAACTGTGGCCTGTTAACATTTTGCAGAAAGTACAGCTTCTAGCAGAACAACCTGAACAGTGTTTTGGGAGGTTAGCCGTCACCTCTAGGATAAACAGGACATGACCCTAGCTCCTAGTACTAATATTGACCCTAATTCAATGGGAGAAGTAACTATGAAGTTTACAGAAGTTAAAATTACAGCCCACTACTCTCTCTTCAAGACTGATGGAACTAGCCTTCTGAATGTTCAATGTTGGGAGGCCAAACCCAAGAAGAATAAAAGAGCTAAGAGGAGAGCCAATATGTTGATCCTCATTCTCCACTACCACTTCTACAATCAGGGTATGACAGGCCCCCTCTAAAAGGATCCTATAAATCCAGTGAGTCATCCAACCTCTTAACCAGGGGGATTTTGAGAATCCTCAAGACCAGGAACCAATCAATGTTCATTTTGCAGAGAGGAGGGTCGTTGGAGTGGGAGATGTCCTTAATGCTTCTAAGGGAAGCCACATGATCAGCAAGCCCCTATCCTGTCCTGGAAGATGAAACAACTGGTAAAGGAAAGAACTAAGGGAGTTAAGAGGATCCTCATTAGGCCCTAAAAATAACTCCTGTAGATATTTGACTGACCTTAACCATAGGAAGAGAGACTGACATAAGCCTCCCTACTCCATCTTAAATGCCCAGCAGGGAAAGTACAACCAAAGACATATGTGCTATTATGGGAAGAGAAAAAAAGCTCATACATAAAAGACCAGGTTTAACTTTAGGGGTTCTAACCAAAAAGCTGGGACCCATCTCAAGAGCAGTAGTTTATTTCTCCAAAGAGGTAAGCCCTGTGGTGTGAGGATGTTAGGTGTTAGAGGGTAGTAGTGGTGATAGTGCTATTAGATAATGAGGGTTATAAAGTAACCTTCGGAATGGCATCCCTGCACAGAATACAATGTCCACCTAAACCAAGGTTCCCAGAACACACTGGCATAAGTGTGCCACAGGCCTGATTCCTCAGGAGCCATAGGGGCAGTCACATCTCCAGCTCTCTGGAGCAGCTTCACTTACCTGGAAATAACACTAGCCCTTCAGAAAATAGGAAAAAGCATGGTAGATGCACTGGTTGATCTATAGCTCATGCTAAATTCCTTGGCCAATACTGGGATCAAAAATAGAAGGGCATGGGGCTGGAGCGGTGACTCAGTGGTTGCGGTGCTTGCCTGGCATGTGCAAGTATGCAAGTTCAAACCCCAGCACCACGTACACTACGAAGTGTCCGAGGAATGAAAGTTACTTGAAAAACCAAATAAAGATTGCTTCTCTCTTTCCCTCTCTCTCTCTCTCACTGTCCCCTATTTTCTTAAAAAAAAAAAAAGAGGGACATAAGTTTTTTAATGAGTATAACAGGGAGAGGTCTGTGCACTCCTAAACTGCAGCTGGTGTACTTAGGAGAACGTGTCAGGACAAGGAGAGGTTGACGTTAAGGAGACATACAAGGAAGCTGAATGGCTACATAAATATAACTAGCAAGGATCTACAGAAGGCATCTGTCAACTGCAGTGGCTTCTACCACTTTGGGAGCCATTAGTCATCATTATTCTATTTTTGATCTTTGGTCTCTGCCTCTTCAGTGTGCTTGTAAGATTTGTGTCTTTCGGATTTCACCAGTTTCAAGTCAAGCTGATTCTTACACACAGTTTCTAAACCATCAGAGATCAAAAACCTGCAGTGCCAATCTTGTCCCCTTTCAATCAAGCAGTGAGAGATTTTATAACCTCCAAGGATAGTAGTGCCAACATCCATATATCAGTAGGAAGAAGCTACAAGAAGACAGAGACCTAGTCCACCCTTTTACCCCTTAAGAATATGAATGATAAAATCAGTGGGGAATGAGCAGCAAAGGGACAAAAGGGCAGATACCCTCAGGCCTTAATCCTTAACTTGCAACCCACTAAAACCTTTCCCTCCCCACTCCTCCTTTCAACACTGGAATGTGCCTTTCTCAACCTTCCTATTCTTTTTTTTTTTTTTTTTAAAGAGAGAAGGACAGTGAGAGAGAGAATCAATTTTTATAGAGTTTTTCACATGGCTTTCACTGCTCTGACACTTAGTTGTGAACATGGGTTGCTGGGGTTTGAACACGTGTACTTGCGTGTGCTGGGCAAGCACCGTAACCACAGAGCCACCGCTCCAGCCCCCACCCTTTTTAAGAGAGAGGGACAGTGAGAGAAAGAGAGAATCAATTTTATTTAGTTTTATCATGTGACTTTCATTGCTATGTTTTATCATGTGATTTCATTGTGTATGTGGTACTGAGGTTCAAACTCACATCCTGGCACATGTCAGGCAAGCAGGTAACTGCTAAGCCATCGCTTTAGCCTCCAACCCTCCTATTCTTAATCAAGTCAACTACAAAGACCAAGTGCAAGATGATGCTAGGATATCTGTGAGGATCTTCCACAAGGAAGAAGTTCCTTAAAAAAATTACCTTACTCATGACCAGTGGAAAAGTACCAGAGCAGAGCCCACCTCAGCTGTTAGAAAAAAAGGCTAGCTCCTTCCTTTATTCAGGGGTCAGCTTGAATTTTCTCTCTTTATAAAGGCTGTCCATCTTCTTCACAAAGTGAAGCCTCCCACCTCTTCCCTCTGTGCATTCGTACTCTTTTCCCAATTTCGTTTCTATTGTCATTGAGTCAGAAGTTCCCATCTCTGGTATTGTTAAGATCTCCAGATCGCCAGAGGGATCTGGGTGAGAGTGAACTTTCCAGGGACAGAATAGAGAGTGAGTAGAGATGAGGCTGGAGAGGTAAATAGAGGACAAATCATGAAAGGCATCGTAAGCCATTCTGAGGGGTTCAGAATTCATCTTGAGGACAGAGAAGAACCATTTCACAGTTTTAAGCATGGGAATGACCATGGTAACATCAATAATGGATAGTAACAGTTAATATTTATTGATATTTTTTACTGTATCAGGCACTGTTTTTTAAAATTTTTATTAGAGCTTTATGGTTATACTTCCTGGGTTCATCCTGGAAAAGTTATACATTCATGGAAATCAATTTCAACTCTTTTAAGAACTCAGTCTTATCAATAATAATTTTTATTAATAAATTTATATTCTTTTTCTTTTTTTAATTTTTAATTTTTAATTTATACTTTTATTGGTCCAACATAGTCTTACATATTGAAGGGATTTGTTGCTTCACATTCACACATGTATACACAATGACAGAGTAGTTTAAACCCTATCCTTGTCCAAGATTGCCCCCCCTCTTTACCCACTCTCTGATCTCATGTCTTCTCTATAATTCCCCCATGTTACAGATATAAATGACCATATATATGTATTTTAATTATTGAAATTGCTAAAAAAATATGGAACACTTCATGAATTTGCATGTCATGCTTGTGCAGGGGCCATGCTAATCATCTCTGTACCGTTCCAATTTTAGTATACGTGCTGCCAAAGTGAGCACTTTTCCATAATAATTTAAGAACTATTATTATCAGAACAATTTTGTAAATGAGGAAGCAGGGGTACAGTTAACATATGAACTTTTCCCAGGGAACTTACCCACTTAGAATTACTAAGTGTCCAAACTAGGTTCTAAAACCAGGCTGTTGGTGTCATAAGAAGCACTTAACACCTGTGTTACCTACACAATTCCTTGTCACTGAGAGTACGGTTCCTTGGACTAGCAGCATCAGCATTACCTGGGACCTTGTTAGAATCTTGCCCTAGACCTACAGAATCTGAATCCAAATTTTAACAGAATTCTGCAGGTGATCTACATGCATCTTGGTGATTGAAAAACGCTGGCCTAATCCACATGATTGAACAGGGCCGGGTTATGAACTGGAAACCAAATACCCTAACTAATACTGCTGTAGCTCTACTTGATTTGCAATCACCCAAATGTAAAATTTACCCACACCTCTAAAGATTTTTCACATTTTTTAATGTTAATTTTTTCTCTGATTTGTTTTTCCTTTATTTTGTCTGTGCTGTGCTAGGGATTGAACCCCGGACCTTGTGCATACCAGGTAAGCACTGTACCACTGAGCCACCTCTCCAGCCCAGACTTTTCACATTTTAACAGTAGGGAAGGAATAAAGAGTTTTTAAAAAGTTGTTCAGCTGGGCATGGTGGCACACACCTGTAATCCCAGTGACTTGGGTGGTAATCTGAGGCTGGATGATAACAAGTTTGAGGTCTGCCTGGGCAACTTTGGCAAGATGCTATCTCAGAATGGAAAATAAACAAGACTGGAGATGTAGCTAAGTGGAAAAGCACCCCTGAGTTCAATCCCTAGTACTGTCACCACAATAAAAAACTGTGCTGGGAAACATTGCATTGCCTAACAAAAGATGTTTGCAAATAGAATTTGGCCTAGCAGCTGACAATTTGAACTCTTTGGTTTACAACCTAGAGATCTAGTGGGGAGAGAAAGCCTATCATTCACTCAACTTATTTTTAGCTATTGAAATGGTCACTAAGGTGACAAAGATTTGAAGTAATGGTTAAGGAAAAGGTCTAGGAGTGAGGCACCAAGAGTTCCTCTATCTGCATTTCATTTAGAGCTCTTAAAACTGTCTATTCTGATAGAGGTTTTTTTTTTTTCAATTAGGGATGGAAACACCATTTGACCCAGCTATCCCAGTCCTGGGTATTTTCTCAGAAGAGGGAAGGATCAGCTTATTACAGAGATACAGCTACATCAATGTTTATAGCAGCTCAATTTACAATAGTGAAATTATGGAAACAACCTAGATGTCCTTCACTGGATGAATGGATCCAAAAAATGAATGTGATTATATACAAACATACATACATACATACACACACAGTGGAGTTCTACTCAGCTATTAGAAAAAATGATATCATCATGGTTTTTGCAGGTAGATGGATGGAAATGGAAAAAATCATGCTGAGTAAGTCAAGCCAAACCCAGAGACTTAAGGATGGAATGTTTTCTGTCACATGTGGAAGCTAGAATGAAACCTAAGACAGGATGAAAGTTAGTCAAGTTTATGTAATAGACCCACCACATCTGAAGTAACACATGAGCTGTGGGAACTATAGCTCTGAAGGGGGAGGGAGGAAAGGAAGGGAAAAAAGAAAGGCGTTTAATACTGTAGAGTACAGTTAACTCCCATGAGAACAAATTATACGCACTCAAGGAGGCGTATAAATCTAGCAATTTCAATGTTTAAATTACACGTATATGGTCATGTATATCTGTAACTTAGGGGAACTACAGAGGAGTCACGAGATCAGGGAGTGGGGGAAGTGGAGGAGAACCTGGACAAGGATTGGGTTTGAGCAACTGTGTCAATTTGTATGCATGTATGAATGTGAACCAACAAATCTCTTCATTGTGTAAGATGATGCTGAACCATTAAAAAAATGGAAAAAACCTTATTCTGGATGGGTCACATCTAGATGCCTCAAACACCAAGGTATTGTCCATTTTTTTCCAATTGGGGTTTGTGGTCAAAAATATAGCTGGCATTTCTAAGATTCACAGTAGCAGTAGAAGAAAACTTGGTAAGAATATAGGGGCTCAGGGTCTTGGCTATTGGTCCACGTCTTTCCACAGTGTGATCAGTAGACATATAGGGTGGGAACAAGATTTCCTTGTAATAATCATAAAGGGTGATATCCTTGTAAGACACCATATAAAAATGTGTATCATATTCTCTCACTGCCAAGAAACCCAAAGCAAGAAATATAGATTTTTATTTTGTAGACTTGTAGATAGCCACTAGAGTTTTAAAGTGAGAGAATACATATTTTAGAACTATCTCCTTGATGAGAATGTGAAGAATGTGAAGAACTAACTAGAAAGATCAGCATGGAGTTATTTTAGTAGATCAATAGAGAGGTGATGAGGTCCCGAGCAAAGTCATCAGCAGGACTACAGAATGGAAAGATGATTTCTCTTTTCTTCCAGTATCTCCCGTGTGTGTATGATTGTAGTCCACCTCTTTCCCTGAACTCTAGTTCTTATTCCAGCTACCCTCTGGATCTCATTGTTTGTAGGTTCAATTGTCATCCCAGCTTCATATGTTCAAAACTTCCCCTCTTCCCCCCACTCTGTATTTCAGTGAATGCTATTCGCCCTTCACCCAAGTCTAGTAAGTAGGAGTCAGCCTAGACTTTCTCACTCACTCCCACATCCATTCAGTCACACGTTCTTTAAATTCTAATCACTTGAGAACCATCACATCTACTCCTTCCTCTTCGTTCCATTGCTACTTTTGACTATAGATAGTTGTGCCGTGGTCACTTATACCCTTTGATCCATCCTTTATAAAACTCCCAGACAAAACTTCCTAAGACAAAAATCTTGTTACTTCTTAACTAAAACTCTCCAGTGCATAACCCACTGATTAAAGGATAAACTCCAAATTACTTACATGGAAGAATATGAGGCCTCTGGTTACTGGGCTTCAATTTGCTGCTTGCTATATATCTTATACTCATCTCTCTCATTATCATTCTCTATTACTCCTATTTTCCAGACACAGGGAAATGCTGGAATATGTCAAGATGTTTTGTGCCTACATATTTTGCCCCTTCTCCCTTCCTGTCCTGCCTTCTCTCTGCTCTCTCCTCCCCATCGCATCTGGCAAATACATCTTCACCTTCATGTCCACTAAAATTTGTCGTCTACCGTGCGAAGTCATTACTGAAGTCTCCATCCCATTACTTCCATTATTTCCTAGGTAGAATATTTTAATCCCTGCAGTAACTGTATAATAATATCATAATTATTCATTGAATAAATGAACAAATGGATATGTACTCTCTCCCTAGTTCATTAGTAGAAGAGATTGGTTTTTTTACGAGGCTACATCACTATCTAGAAGGTTTTGTGCGTTTGCATGGGTTTGAATTGTACACGTCAGACTTCCAAAGAAGCTCCACCTTTATTAGTTATTGCTTACCTAATATTCCAGTGGGGTAAATAGACTAGAGCCAGGGACAGTCATTAGGAGTCTATTACAATAATCTAAGTGAGAGGTAATGAAAATGGAGACTGGGGGACAAATTTAAGAGATCTCTGAGATATGACCTGCATCCAAGCCAGATGGGGTAAGACTTGCCAGGGCTCTCAAATTATACAATATGTGCTGATCCTTAGGTCTCCTATGGTGAAAGTTGTTGCAATGAATGGTTGTAGGACTGAGGAAGGTCAAATATTTTTAGAACCCTACTTTTTCCTTTCTTTCTTTTCTAAAAGAATTCTTTTTCTTGGCATACAGAATAACATGACTAGTTTTAGCCAGATGGAGTGTGATTATGAATTAGCTACATGTAGACTAGATTTGGGACACTAAACAATGACCCACTTCATAGCTTTAAATTATACATTTGTCCCGTGGTGATTTATTTTTTAAGAATTCATTATACTTTTTCTTTCAGGAAACCTAACAAATTTTGCAAATTACTTTTTCCTCTAAAGTTACAAGTGATGATTTCCTATCTGGATTAGTAAAAACTAACCTACAGCAGAAAACAGTGATGTGTGAAAAATGCAAGGCAGTATTCTTTTGCTGACCACTTACCCTCTTTTTAATTAAAATTTTATTATTGCATGACACTTATACATAAGTTTAAGGTTAATTTTTATGTATTTATAAATACATATAACAATATATGCTACATTTCTTTTTTGGTAGAGAACTTACTTTATTTTTTTTTAATTTTTTATTTTTGAACAACCTCACAAGATTTTAACAAAATAATATAAAATGTGTATAAAATGTGTATATATTCTGGATATTGCAATTATCCCCAGGAGTGCCCCCCCAATTACCCTCCCTTATCCCTCCCTTCCCCTTCCCATTATAACTCTAAAAAAAGTATTAGATTGTAAAGCATTACCTCTTATCTGGATTTACATTTCAATCCTCAGTAATATCCCCTTCTTTTCTCTTCCCTCTGCCTTATCCTCTTCTTCTTCTCAATTGGCTTTCTTCTATTAATCTATATTTTTACTTTTTTTAAAGAGAGAATGACAGTGAGAGAGAGAGAGAGAGAGATAGAGGTAGAGAGGGGGGAGGGAGAAAGAGAATCAATTTTTATTGAGTTTTTTCTCTTAGATCTTATTGCTCAGACACTTAGTTGTGTATGTGGGTGCTGGGGTTTGAACCTGTGTACCTGTGCATGCTGGGCAAGCGCTGTAACTGCTGAGCCACCGCTCCAGCCCACAATGAATCTATCTTTTAATTGGTGCATTGTAGTTGTACATACAAGTAACATTCCCTGCGATATATTCATATATGTACATAGCATACTTTGGTCAGTTTCATTCTGTAGTTTTTCCCCTTTCCCACCCCTTCTTCCTCACCCACAGTTCTCCCTTCTATTCTAATGAAATCTTCCCCTCGCTATTTTTAAATTCCCTATTTGTCTCTAGTTTCCAGATAAGAGAGAAAACATTAAACCCTGGACTTTTGAGTCTGATTTCACTCAGCATGATGTTCTCTGGTTCCATCCATTTACCAGCAAATAACATAATTTCATTCTTCTTTATGGCGGAGTGAAACTCCATCGTGTATGTACACCACATTTTCTCGATCCATTTATCTATTGAGGGACAGCTAGGCAAGTTTCATAACTTGATTATTGTGAATTATACTGCTGTAGACATTGGTATGCATGTATCACTGCAGTCTGCTGATTTTAGTTCTTTTGGATAAGTACCAAAGAGTGAAATAGCTGGGTTATATGGTGGGTCCATTCCTAGTATTTTGAGGATTCTTCATACCGCATTCCAACCACTTACCACTTTCCCACATACCCAACAGACAATTGAAGTGTTGCCGTCTGTGGGCCTGAGGAAACTAGGGAACAAATTTCTTTTATTTTGAGGACCAAGGTCTATATCTTTATTACTTTCATAGCCCCTGCCTTAGTTTAATCATTCTTCACTTCTTATCTGTATTTTTAGGGACTACTGCTTAATCTGTTGTTTCTCACTCACCCTTCTCCTTTACATGTGAATTCTCATTCTTCAATATAGGCCAATAGATAAACAATAGATTGACTTGCTAATCCCTTCTGGATCAAGTGAAAATTTATAAGCAAATAAGGTCTGTAACAAATTGGACCATGTATAACTTCCAGTCTCAACTTCCAGTACTGTCAGAACATATACTCAAGGACCAATATGCTTGCTTCTCTTTAATAAAATCCCTCCCACTTTTGTGACTCTACCAGTGTTTCCAAAACTCAGCCAAAGCAATGTGTACATTTTTTCCTTTACCAGGAAAAATCACACTCAGCTTTTATTACTTAGTTCCAATTTCAGTTGTGTTCAGTGTTAGAAGGCAGAAGAGCAAAATAGGTTTTTTTTTAAATTTTTATTTTATTTTATTTCTTTATTAGTTGAATATGGACTTACAATCGAGGGGGAATCATTATCAAACAATCAAGAACAAATGTATATTCACATCGTTAGCCATTCCATGGTTTCCCCCCTTGGGTTCCCCATGGTTCTATGTTTCCCCCAAAAGAACCCCTGTGTTAAATGAACTTCTCATGGAGGTTGGAGATCTCCTTCTGAGATGATTCCCCCATACTCCCTCCCTCCAGTCTCCTAGATATCCTTCCTAATCCCTCCCTCGTCCCTGCCCTGCTCCCGATGTCTCCAGGTATCCCAGGCAAGGTTCCCCCTGTTCATGTAAAAATTCATAGTGTTGAGGTTATGAAAATATACTGTTTTCAGTTGTATTCTAGCTTCCACAAATGAGAGAAAACATTTGGCCCTTGAGTCTCTGAGATTGGGATACTTCATAATTCTTTTCATCTCCATCCATTTGGCTTCGAAAGCTATAATATCATTTTCTTTAATGGCCGAGTAGTATTCTATTGTATATATGTACCAAAGTTTTTGAATCTACTCGTTGAGTGAGAGGCATCTGGGTTGGTTCCATAGTCTAGCTATAGTAAACTGAGCTGCTCTAAACATTGATGAAGCCGTATCTCTATAATACGCTGATTCTAACTCTTTTGGGAAAATACCCAGGAGTGGGATAGCTGGGTCATAAGGTGGTTCCAGTCCTAATTTTTTGAGGAGTCACCACACTGCTTTCCAGAGTGGCTGAACCAGTCTGCAGTCCCACCAGCAGTGTGACAGTGTTCCTCTTTTCCCACAGCCCCTCGAGCATCTGTCGTTGTTCGTATTCTTCATTTTTGCCACTCTAATAGGAGTGAGGTGGAATCTCATTGAAGTTTTGATTTGCATTTCTCTTGTTGCTAATGATGTGGAGCATTTCCCCACATATTTATGGGCTTTCTGGACTTCCCCTGGTGAGAAGTTTCTTTTTAGATCTGTAGCCCAGGTATTTATTGGATTATTTGTGATTTTGTTGTTTAGTTTTTTTTAGTTCTTTGTATATTCTGGATGTTAGCCCTCTGTCCGAGGTGTAGCAGGCAAAGATTTTCTCCCATTTTGTTGGATCTCTCTTGACACTCTTGACTAATTCTTTAGCTGTGCAAAAACTGTTTTGTTTAATTGCATCCCATTTATTTATTCTTGACTTTACTGCTTGTGGCATGGGAGTTTTGTTAAGGAAGGCGCTGGCGACCCCTATGTCCTGTAGTGTTGACCCTACTTCTTTTTCAAGTAAATTTAAAGTTGCTGGCTTAATCTCCAGATCTTTGAACCATTTTGATTTAATTTTTGTGCAGGGTGAAAGGTAAGGATCCAGTTTCAGTTGTGTACACATGTCTGTCCAATTTTCCAACACTATTTGTTGAAAAGGCTATCTTTCTTCCACACTATGTTTTTGCCTTCTTTATTAAATATCGGATAGTTAAAGGTATGTGGGTTTGTCTCAGAATCTTCTATTCTCTTCCATTGGTCTTCAGCTCTGTTTTGATACCAATACCATGCTGTTTTTGTTACTATGGTCTTGTAGTATAATTTCAGGTCAGGGATTGAGATACCCCTACTTCTTCCTTCCTGCAGAGTAATGTTTTGGCTAATCTGGGTCTTCTGTTATTCCATATGAACTTGAGAATTGTTTTTCTATATCCCTGAATAATGACATTGGTATCTTGATGGGGATTGCATTAAATCTGTATAGGGCTTTGGGAAGAATGGCCATTTTGATTATATTAATTCTGCATAACCATGAGCATGGAATGTTTTTCCATCTACTTAGGTCTTCTGCAATCTCTTTTTTTAGTGTTTGATAGTTCTCGTTGTAGAGGTCCTTAATATCCTTTGTAAGGTTGATGCCAAAGTATTTTTTTGGAGGATTTGGTGATTGGGAGAGATTTACTGATTTCTTCTTCCGAAGATTTGTTGCTGGAGTAAAGGAAAGTTAGTGATTCATTGGTGTTGATCTTATAGCCAGCCACTTTGCTGAAACTGCCTATAAGCTCTAGAAGTTTTCTGATGGAACTTATTGGGTCTTCTAGGTATAGAATCATGTAACCAGCAAATAGAGACTACTTGACTTAGAGGAAGGATTTTGGGAAGTAAGGCTACCCCTTGATCACATTTGTAATTTTGACTTGTTTAACTTCCCTAAGTTTCTATTTCTTTGTGTGTAAGTTGACAATTTAACAATAAGTACTTCATCAGGTTATTGGGAGGATTAAATGCAACAGATTTCTACAGTGCAAAGGACTGGGCTTTGTATATAAATATGTAATATATAAATGTTAATTTTTATTTTTATAGCCATTGTGTTCAACCCAGTTGTATTTTAACTTTGCTATATTTTAGCTTAACTGTTGTTATGCCTAGAATTATATTAGTTAAGGTGAAATGAATAAATGAGGTAATAACATTACCAAGTCTTAATATTTCTAATAGCTATAGCTCAAGGAGTATGCCTCAACAAGTTATACTGAACTGCCATGTGGCAGTGATTCTTTTAAGTCTTATTCCAGCAAGAACTATTAGGTCAGGACTAAGCTTGTGTATTTCAAGAATTCGTAGAGTCCCCTCAGGTATTTCAAGTGCTTCCTTCAATAATAAGCAACACCAATATCCCCAGATAAAGACTCTTAACTTTGTAAAATCTTTCTACTTAGGTTTTCTATCTACATATAGGAAAAAACCTTTTATTGACTTTATACATGCAAGGTCAGTTTTTAATATCACTTTGGATTTATTCATGATCATTTTGAATTTGATTTATTTCAATTTAAAATCAACATCAAAGTTAAATTTATTTCCATTTTGCATTAAAGTACCACAGATATCATTATTCTTTATAACCTTGCTTTTGATATCTGACAAACTCTTATGTGTGTTCAGTATTCTGGTAAGAGGGGCAATATATTTACAGCAAAAATATAAATTGTTTTGTCTTTGAATGTACACACATGTACAAGAATGTCTCATTCATCTAAACTACAAATTTAAGCATGTTAAAAACAGAAGCCTTCTCCCATAATTTCATACTTTTACTGGAGCTTTTCAGTTAATTGGTCCTCTGTGATACACCGTTTTTCACTTCGTTTTACAGTATCAAAATACATGACCATTCTGCATGCAATCAAAACTTATAGGTGAGTGAATAAATAAATGAAGACCAAGACAACAAATTGTTTCTTTGAGTGATTTGTTCATGCATCAGAAAGATATTCTCACATTTATAAATAGTATATTTTAAAAAATGACTGAGTGCTAGCACATATATGATATGGTTTTACATTGTATGTGGATCCTACATATCCAGAAATTATAGTCATGCTCTTTATTTGCAGATAATTTGTGAATAACTTAGATATGGATTGATGACATGAGAAAAGATACTGTATTATAAAGTCTGTCACTTCCTACCTTCTTTTCAATTATTAAGGTTTATTTGGCTGTTACTGAATTTTTTTTATCTTTTTAAAATCATGATTTGTGAAACAACATTGAATCTTACTCTTGAGAGTCACAAGAAAATACAGAATCAGCTCAGACTGTACATCAGATTCACATAAAGACATACTCATAAAGACAGAGACTCTTGGGGAAAAGGGTCACTTTCATCTAACAGGAAATAGGACATAAACCCAGAAATTTTCTTTTATCAATAAATCCTTGGTTAATGTTCTTATACAAATATACACCATATATGATTCTAAGAAAATAAAATTACTTCTTTATGTTTTTGTAGTCTAGATTTAGAAATAAGTAAAATGTACACTGAGGGAAAAATCAGCTGGAGCTAATGATTGGAGAATAAGAAAAGCATAATCACTAGGAAGGAAATCCTGGGATCAGGGTTACCAAGCAACTAATCCCAGGAGAAAATAACATGAAAGTGGATTGGGAGAGAGAACCATCCAAATGCCTGGGCAATTAAGTGAGAAGAAGTGGAAATTAGTATGTTATAATTTTGTGGAGATTTAAGAAAATTTCCTTAACGAGTCAACAGAGAGAGGATGATGAGGACTACCCATGGATGTTAGTAACTATTTTCTGCCTTCTCCCCACATATTCCTCTCCAGTTAAAATCACGCTATTCATTGTCAGCATTTGCAATGTAATAAATCTTTTTGTTTCAAAATTGTTTACTCATCTGAATCTTGCTTACACACGAATAGAATTTTCCAGGTAAATGTGTGTGCTTGTGTGTGTGTGTGTGTGTGTGTGTGTGT
>PVKS010037470.1:0-18615 GCA_004027875.1 Aplodontia rufa | reverse complement strand
CCTCCAATACCGGAAAGAAGGATCGAGACTCTACTTCATCCCAACAAGTACGAGCGGTTTTTCCAGCATAGCATGAGCAAGCGCCTCCACATGGCTCCAGATTATAAGCTGGTGGCGCAGATGGAGTTAAATGGAGCTGAGAAAACCGCTTCTCCAGATCCTCCCCAGACCTCTCTGGTTCAGTATCACTTTCTGTCTCTGAGTCTGACCACTCATTTCCTCTTTCTGAGGCTTGGCTTAATTCCTCTTTTATCTCTTCAAGAATCTGTGCAACCTCCCTAAGTTGTTTCCTCATATTGGAGCGCTTTGAATCCAAGCAGGAGCGTACTAAAGACCATATAGGCAAAGTCCCTACGGGGATAGAATTCTTTTTATTGTTCTTATGTAACTCCTCTCCCAAATGCTCCCATTGAGGGATATTCAGGAGCCCCTCTTCTAGAAACCAAGGGGCTACATCTTCTACTATTTGTAAAAACTTCCTTGCTGTGGAGGATTTCAAGGGTGTTCCACTAGCCTTTAGAAGAGACTTCAAAGGCCCCTCCATACTGATCCTAGATACCTCTGATCTCATGATTTATACCCTTCCTGGTATCCAGATTCTATACAGCTTATCAATGGCCGCTTTCCACGTGCCTAGTTTCACTTTAATTTGGCCGCTTTCCGCGTGCCTAGTTTCACTTTAATTTGGCTGCTTTCCTTGTGCCTAGTTTCACTTTAATTTGGCCGCTTTCCGCGCGCCTGATTTCAGTTACACTGGACTGCTTTTCGCGTGCCTGGATAGTCACAATACCGCGAACGTCAAGGCTGCCTTTTCCTTTTAAATTATTAATAATTTACCTCCTTTTAATTACTTACCTTAATGATAACCTTTGATCCCGGGTTTCGGCACCACTTATCGCGTTCCCTCTGCCCGCAGAGAAGACGTGACACGTGGTTGGGTTGGGAGAGCTTTATTTGGTCGACCTTCTTCTTCTTCCTCTCTCTTCCCTTCTCCCGGGAAGTTACAGTCACAAGACAAAAAAAACCTTTTCTCAACCAATCACATTGCTATATTGAGGCATGCGCATTCAGGAATCACGTGCTAGGCATGCAAGCCCCTGACAAATGAGAATCACTTCCTCATTTACGCCAGACCGCACTGGCTCAGTGCCAGCCGCCATCTTAAGCAGCCTATCTCCAGGGCTGGGGTCCCGGACACCCCGACACAAAATGAAGAAAAAGGGATATGTGGTTGATTCTAAGCAGCATTTTTATTGGATATTACTACATAAAGAGTATTATAAGTTTTCAAACATTGTGTATAAAAGGCAAATATAGTATTTATTGCATACTGTATTACATATGCATTTCTCTTTAAATTCAAGGATGTCAGTCTGCGCACTGAATACCTAACATAAACTCTATTAAAAATGCTAACAGCAGACATCCGTGTCTGGTTTGGACTTCATAACCCTTTTGAATGCTTTACTCCTTGTATTTCCTCAGCAACCCCAAGTGGTAGATGAGGCAGAATATCTTCGCCTTGCACAGACGAGAAAAATGAGCCTGGGGATTTTACTCTCCATCCAAGGATGGGACTGACAGGCTGTGGCTGTACACTCTCTCTCAGAACTTCTAGCTCCGCATTCTTTTCACCTGGGCCACACTATGTTATGATTACCCATAGTTTCAGCATGGCTTCACCTCTGTCTGCGAGGCTGTAAGCTATGGTTCTCTGAACTCGCCCAAGTGTGACTTTAAGTCTGACCTGAGTATCTTTTGCCTACAGGACACTCACCCATTATCCCCCAGGCAACATAGTGGAGACAGCTGTCCTTCCACCCACTGCCTTTCCAGCCAAGCCTGTCCTTCCTGTTTCTATCTTGGGGTTTAGGTCATAATTCTGCAACTTTTAAAAACTCAACAAAGTGAATGAAATTAAGAACCATCACACAAGGTCTTTATAATTTCCCATTGTGCTACCGGTGTTCTGCAAGTGTGTACGGATGGGGTGCTTAGAGAGTGTGGAGGAAGAAGAAATTAAAATGTAAAATATGTGTTTGTGCTGTTTTCACTCCCTTCTTGGATAAGGATATTTTAAATGTAATGAATAATTATAACTTGAACAAAGTGATGCTTCCATAAATTCATTTCTAAATACTAGTTTTAATTTCATCAAGTTAGAGTGAAATTGATCAGTGTACATGTACATTTAAAAAGCTGAGTATGGTGATCTTATGCTCATCTCAGTTCTTTTACTCCTGTGTGATCCTACCTCTTTGCATGAAAACATTAAAAACTAATCAATAATGTCTTATCTTCCAAAGAGTTTCTGTTATTTGCTGTTGTTGACCAGAGACTTAAAATTTATAGTAAAAAACACAACACCACAACACCAGTCTTCAAGAAGAAATTAAAATGTTCTGCAAATAGGATCCTCTAAGCCATTTACATCTTGCCTTGAGCAAGGTTGGAGGAGCACTTTCTGTAAGTTATGAAGCTGTTCTGTTTCTTCCTTCCTGATGGTACTGCTATAACCTGAGTCTTGCCCTGCGCTTCGTGTTTGAATTATCTGAGTAAATGTGTTCAATTTGTTCATGAAGTCCAGGCCACTTGTCTGGATGGAGCCTCTCAGACCATGTGGTGGTGGGATCGCCAGTCTGAATCCAGCAGAACCAGCCATTGCCACTTGTTAGTGTGACTTTGGGCAGGGAGCTTCACTGCATTGCCTGGGTTGGCTTCCCCAGGGGCCTTGAGATTAAAATGGGACGTGCCCAAAGAGGAAAGAGTATCCATGAGGAGTATTTGGCTCACTCTCACAATCCCCTCTCCTTTTAAAAGCCCAAATGCACACAGATATACCTATGTATATTAGCAGCCTGATGCCTTGTTAAATTACTATGTAGTTCTTTATTTGATCAGTTTTAGCCAGTCACAAAGAGGAACCCGATTTTACCTCTGTATGTAGCCTAGTGATCTTAGTGAATCTGTCATCATAGAACTGATGACAATTAAAGGGACTAGAAACCTATATGCTAATAATTCTACTTTAATAATTCTTCTTGATTTTATTTACCAAAGAACAGGAAATTTATAGTCTCAGTCCATAATATTTTTTCAGTTTGCTAATTTTGTACTTGTTATTTTTACTCAATTATTTTATTTTGTAAAATGAAAATCAACTTAATGTGAGTCTACTTATTTTGGATTTTACTTTGTCTAAAAATGGGATACAGGTCTTCCAAGGCTAGTTCTGTAAAAATTGTACATGTATATGGAGCTCTGTTACCAACTTACTGTAACTGTTCCCGTTTGGCCACGTACTCTGAGCTGCGGGGTACCCTGCAGTGCGTATCCTGTTTTCTGATCAGAGATAGTGCTCAGCTTGGCTAGAGACCTTGCCTGTGAATCACAGCGAGTTCCCAGGGAGAAGGCCATCTTCCAGTCCACATGTCTGTCACTGCTCCTCCAGCATCCTGCAGAACAGCAAAGAGAACAGGCTGTCCGTGTGCAAATGGGAACTTTGTTGCTCAGGGTAAATCTTGTTTATCTGTGGCTTGAGCTTTGCATTTTATTTCTTCCTTTGTTTTATTTGTTTTCTCTCTGGAAAAGCTCAACCCAAACAGGTTGGTCCCCTGGTACTTGACGGTCTACGCGCAGCTTCATTTCATTGTGTCATACTTGGGGAATGACCAATCCTTCACTGTGCCTGAAAGGGCCAGCGGAGCAGTGATTAGCTTTGTGCCATTCATCAGCAGGGTACTCTTTGATGTACTTTTTAATGCTTAAGTCAACAGCATCTGAAAATCTAATCTTCCTGAGTATTTCTCAAGTGGTACTTAACTCTCCAGAGCTTTCTCTTCCTTTGTTTTCCTCTTCTCTTTTCCACGCCTGTTATTCCCCGAGGTAGCCTTTCTTCTTTCTTTCTTTTCTTTTTCTTCCCTCCCAAATCTGGCTTTTACCAGGCTGGAGATCAGATTTATATTGCTTTGGACCAAAGGCTACAGCTGTTTAGTCCACAAACCTGTTTTAAGTTTGGTGTATTTTTAAGCCATCAATTGCTTTTCTTTTAATTTTCTTTTTTGACTTCTAATAATACTGAGTATTTTGCAGTTCTTATAACTAATTCTTATTTAATTGTTTTACATTGACTCCACAGTTTGATAATAATTCACATTTTATTCCTGGGACAGAATGTTAGATTGAATTTAACCTAGGGAATGCAGTGTTTTACAGTTTAGTAGAATTTTCCCATGCTTCTCGTTTGACCTTCACCACCGTGTAGGGCAGACTCATTCATGCATTTATCATGTGGATATTTGTTAAGCACTCAGCACATGCCCAACACGTCCCATGTGCCCTGAACATACACAAGTGAAGGAGACTCGCCCAGATCTGTGACTTGTGGAGTCTGCATTTGAGGAAGGACAGAAGAAAATAATTGGATAAGTGAAGTACACAGTAATTTGGTGAGGAGTGCTAAGGAGAAGCATGGGCTGACGAGAGGTTGGCACCTGGGAGGGAGCAGGGGGTGAAGTAAAGCCAGCACACTGAAGGGAGTCATGCAGCTGCTTTGCCAGCATTGAGGGAAGGGGGCAGACATAGGCAGAAGCCTCAGGCTGTAACCAGCTGGGCTGTGTGCATGGAGGAAGGCCAGCAGGTCTGTAGAGACTCAAGCTAAGGGCACAGGGGTGGAGGTCAGAGGGAAGACAAAAGATGCCATTATTCCTGTTTTACAGATTAGCACTGCCACTGTCAGGAAGGTGGCCTAAGCAGGACTAAGTAGATACAGGGCCCAGCTTGTATCAGGTCTCCTGACAAAGCTTTCATCCTCAGTATAAATAGTTGGCATTTGGTTTTTTACTTTACTCTTCTCATCTTTGGAGAGTAAAACACATTTGTTTCTGGAATTCTCTGAAGAAAACTCAGTTATTTTCCTTTTAACTTCATTTTGAAGGATAAGTGGTATTTCACATTGAAAAGGTAGGTACCAAGATATAACACATACCTTCTTCTTTTTAGCCTATCATAACATGAGGATAGCTTGGAATATGAGATTTCTTTAGAAGGCATAAAGCATTCATAAATTGAGCATACTTTCCACTCAAAGAGAATTTCTCTGCTAAAAATTTGGAAAGAAGATTTTGATATAATATCAAAAGGGGTTTGCTGTTGTTTTAGGCTACAAATTCCCCTCAAACTAGTTAGTCTTTCTAAGATAGCCCTATAAGTCAGCCTAGGTCCATAGTTCAGATGCTTATAATTGAATTGTGTGCAGCTAAGAAAATGCATCAGTTGCTTCTGACCTTGAAAAGAACTCACATAAAACTGAAGGTTCTCAAGAAAAGAGAATTATTGATGAATATACCCTAAAGTAAATTGCACTTCTCCAAACAAAGGTCCAGGCATTATATTTTATAGAATTCACAGACTACCCTTACCAGGACAGGTCCCTATTAACCCTTGAATAAAACTGTTATCAAAGTCAGAAATAATTCTAAGGCCAAAAATAAATAAATGACTCCTTTAATTATTAAGAATACTTTCTCTCTGTCTCTGTCTCTCTCTCTCTCCATCCATCACTCATACACAGGGACATTAAAAGTGCATTCCTGGATACTTGTTGAGCGTTTAGTAGCTATGGTTCTCTGGAAACATGGAAACTTAGATACACCACAGTGTAAAACATGTAGTGTAAAAATATCCAAGGTTACAATTTAACCCTAAGATAGAAAATCAGAATTCAGAGCTGAGAGTAGTTTTATAATTCCCTAATTGATTGAGATTAGTGCTGTACATATGTTTGTGCTTTTCTTTTAATCTTCAGAAGTTAGAGGTGCTAACTTTCCCCTTCTGCATCTGAGGCGTCACTGGGGCCCACAATGGCTAAGTAATGTCTCCAAGGTCACCTGTGTACCCACAGAACCAATGTTCTGAAATTTACTTTGAAGTACAACTGTTAGCACCCATTCCCTGTCATGATCCCCGCCGTTGCTTTTCATGATCCTGAGAGCTTTCAACTTCATGGTTCATGAACAAATCTGCTGTACTCCCCAGTGGAATTTCTTAGTGTCTTTTCATACTGTTTTTACTGCCGAGGTGTCCCCCATGAGCATCACCTCTTACTCCTGAAAGCCTAAGCACCAAACCCCTAATGCATCTCCTGGCCCTTGGTCTCCCCAGCCACCTCACACCACCCTGTTGCACTTACATCTTCAGGAGTCGTTGCTCCTCTGAGTGCTTTTAGGACACTCAACTTAGGTAACAACAGGAATGGAGAGGTGGGGACATAATTGAATCATGGGGTTTTCTATGGCTTCTTGGATGTGCATCTGTCGGAATAAAGTAAGAGCAATGACTCCATGACTTTGACTCTGGTGATAGAATCAACAGAAAATAGAAGAGGAAGGAAAGTTTGAGGAGAGAGAAATGATTGAGTGTATTTTCTGGAGAGGTGAAGGCTGGAGGGTAAAGCAGTCACATTTTTCAAGGCTGTATGATCCAACTGAGATGCCTTTTTTTTTTTTCGTATGTTAGTCTAAAATTATGTCATTACAGTGTATGAACACTGATGTTTTTGCTACTCTGATTATCTAACTGGCAGTAGGATGGGAGAAGTGACTAATTATTGTTAATAGATGTGGTATGCCTGGTTTGTTGTTAGGAAGACTTCAAAACATGGGAGGAAAAACCCACTGATGCTGTTGGATAGGTCTCAGGGTAAGAACAACACACAGGAAGTTGAATAGATCAAGTGGCTTTAACCAAAAACTTGCTCTCTTTTATAATCAACTTAGCAAAAAACCAAAAGCTGAATCGTGATAATGTGGACTAATAGCCATTGCAGAGTTTACTGTTGACTACTTGTCATAATAATAAAATTATAGTTGATCTTACAAGCACTGATTTTTCTAGAAGTACTGAAATAGAGTTTGAGATAAAAGTGGATTCTCTGCTTCTACTGGCAGGTGGGGTCTGCATAAGCTGCAGACCAAGAAAGCCCCGGGGCTTCAGTGTTAGCAGCTAATCACAGCAGGGGATGCCTGCCAGTGTCAGCTCCAAAGGTCACAGCCAGCAAAGCCAATTCTTCACTACAACTGAGTGGCGTTTTGCAGCTTTTAATGATGGCCTGTGCCCTCTAGTGTCATAGCAGACCCCTGCAGCTCACCTCCAATTTCTTTCTGGGTTCTTGTCTCACAAATTCAAAAAAAGAAATCCATGGACAATAACTAAAGGCAAGAGTGAAAGGAGTAGGATTTATTTAAGTAGGAAGAGAAGAGACAGAACTTCTGTAGATGAGAGGGAATACAATAGGGGTTGCTGCCTCAATATCGAGGGACTTATATAAGTTCTCAGCAGGGCATTGATCAATATCCATGCTAATCAGGTCCTGGAAAAGCACTGGTATCATTGGTTTGGCTCATGACCTTCTAATTGGCTGTGGCCTTTTAGCCTTTGAGTTTGAACTTTCTTGTAACCTCTGTTGGGGTCTGCCACTACTTCCATTTTCCTGCTGCTCTGGAATGTATGCATTTTTACAGGTTAACTTCATAGAGTGGACTTTGCATTGTAAAAAGTCTTAACTGGGACCCATTAACTATCCTATCTTATTTACTACTAATTCCTGTTTTTGAGTAGAATTGTCAGGTTGAGGGTAATAATCATGATCTTGGGACTGCAAATAGAAAGGTAAACCTTTTTATATGTAATTCCACTCATTGTTCTTTATAAACTTACAGTTTGATATTCCATTTCACTAAACCTCCTATGATTTGAAAAAAGATTTAATACAGATTAAAAATAAAGTGTTAAATTAAATTCCATTCATGATTACTTGCCTCTAACATTTATAATCAATTTGCTTAACTTTTCTCAATCTTTGATTAAGATGAAATTTGCTTTTCACTTGAACCATATTTTATTTTATAGTTAAGTGATATTCCTAAAACTAAAAGTGGTTGGAAAATCTACAAATATAATTAATTCATATAACTAGCCTGTAAATATGTGAAATTATGGTATTGAGCATGTTTGTGTGTATGTGGATTAGAAATCTGTTTTCCCTAAAACTGAATTTTAATGTTAGATGATGTGAGAAGTGCTTATAATACATTTAAGCTCTACTAATTTTCCTTCTAAAGATCCAAATGGATGCAATCATAAAAAATACATGTTGAAATTTTCACAGTAGTTTGAATAAATCATGGAGAAATATTTAAGGTTATCCAGAGGGAGAAAAGCACCCTTTAGTTTACAGACAATTAAATTTAAATGGTAGCCATAACTTAAAAAGATATATCCAAACCATCCATCCTTTGCTCTATTAGCTAGAGTTTGCCCTCTCGTGTTGGTAATTCTTTGCAAAGAAGAGAGGATCTCATGTGCTTACTTACAGTTTTGTAAAATGTGATGAATTTAATGACGTTCTTTTGCTTTGTGAAATGTGTGTAGATAGAAATGGAAATAATATATAGAAAAGTTGAGTGATAGTGACAATTCTGATGGAAATGACAGTGCAAATGCAAAAATGAAATCAATTTCCTATTTAAATTATTATAGCAGCATTCATTAAATGCCTTTCTTAAATGGAGCTGGATATTGCACACTGGAAGCAATATTAATCATGGATTTGCCCTAGATTTTTCTGTATTAGTCTAGCATGGATGTTTATATTCAAGCTGCAAATATTAGTTTGCTAGGTATTCAGAAGTTAAGAACAATTTAGATTAAGAATGTTAAAAGCTCATTTGCAAAATGCTTATACTGTTTGAGCTGTTTTTAAAAAATTTGCTTAGCTAAAGTCATTGAATCAGGATAATTCTGACACTCTTAATCTTCCATTTTTATTAAGAACCTTAGACTTTTTCTTTCCATTTAAAAATTTAAATGACAAAATTGAGTAAATAATTAATGATAAATTGTGCAGTAAAGAGAAAATTTATACCCAGGAAATAAAATACAGTAAATCTTAATCAAGGTACATAGATGCAATTATGAGACAGTGTATATTTTCTTTCCCTTCTTGGTGTTTGAACATATTTTGTGAATTCATTTAGTCCTTAGTAATATTTGGCAAGAGGCAAAAAAGTAGTTACATAGCAGCCAGCTGTATGTAGAGAATAGATTTCATTGGTTAAATGATGACAGTGACCAGGAAGATTGGAATAAATGTACCAGGATTCTCAAGACAGAACTGATGGGGAGAGAGAGGTCTTGGGAGGGGAGATTTGAGATAATACAAACAAATAGCAAAAGGAAGATGTCTCCCTAAATTCATCTTTATACTATATTACTTCAAGTCCCCATTTGCCTCTCTGAATTTCAAATGATTTGAAATTAGTTTGGATGTGTTTAGCACTAACATGATGCTTACCTACCATTTATTGTAATTGCAGTTAATTTTTAAAGCAACTTATTCTTGTTTGTACTAATAAAATCAGCTAATAGATGTATTTACCTTTTTTTACTGAAATAGTGGCTAGTGACATGTATAGAAATATAATGTAAATATCTTAGAAATGTCTGGATTCTTCTTGGGAAGGTAAGTGAATAGGGCATTCTTTAATTGATTTGTAAGTACAAGAATGGGTTCTTCCACACTTGGCTATATTTTGATCATGAGTGAGCACATTTTGTTATCTTTAATTATCTTATTAATTCATAAAAGTGCAATTTGAAGTCATGAACAAAGTATTGCTTTTAGATTTCCTCTGCGCATCAAAGGACAGCAAATCACAAAGTAAATTCCTTGTGCATGGGAGCTCTTCTTAATGCGTCCATTTGGTTCTGGCTTAAGCATCCAGTACATTAAAAGTAAATGAATTTGGAGTCTGGCCCACTTATTCACTGGGAAATAGGATAAATAGATGGGCTTGTTTCACTTGGATGTATTTATAATTCTACAACCTTAGAAAAAGTCATTATTATACCATCTGAACTGATGTTTACATATATGTGAGTTTTGATACACATTTCATGTGTATGTGATTCTCAGAAGCATTGGTAGGATACTGTCATTTCAACTAAGCAGGCATGAGAAGAGGTGAAGTTGTTAAAGCAATGCAGTCAGGAAGGGTGAAAAGGGGACCTTTCCCTCAACAGCTGGTACAGAAAGAAATGTTGAAGGTGGGCAGCACCTCCAGGCCACACAGAATCTGAAGTAAATCCATGCAGAAGCCCCCTTGCAAAGGCTGATCCTAACTGAACCTGAGCTGGGCACACATAGGTGGGATTGAGAGGCCAATGGTTAGGTGCTCAGAATTCCTTTGAACTCTGGAAGGTGCCACCAAATTTTGATTCACTGGGTCAGCTCTATGACACATGGCTTATCTTGGGCCAGTTCAAGTTATTCTGCATTTTAAATGAGTCATTTTGCACATACTGTGCATCTCTTATTCTCAGGGGCTTTAAATGTGCAGTAGCTTAAAAGCTCATGCAATGAAGGCTGAATTTAAACATGAACTAACATAAGTAAAAAACAGAGCTTTAAGGAACAACCTTATATGTATCATGGATTTAAGGTGGCAACAGTTCGATTCCCTTTGGCTGTGATGAATGAACTATTGTGAACTATTCAAACTATGTAATTATGTTTTCTGATGTATTGTTAGTGACTTTAGATTCAGATGTGACTCATGTTAAGTGCTATAGTTACTATTAAAGAGAGAAATACTGTATTTTTACTAAATTTGGTAAGCCGTTGTAAAATAGTTATAAACATTCTGCAATAGGCGTGTTTGTATATGTGTGTTTGTAAGTGTGCTTGCATGTGTGTATTTATGTAGCTACTTAATGAAATGCCCATAGTAAAGTTAAATTTTAATTTTCTCCATTGTGTTAATGAAAATCCTAGGAATTTTCCTATAGTAAGACTTTTAACTGATTGGCTCACCAGCTGAAAGTTCTGTATGTGAAATGATTTATCTCTTCAAACTTAATGAATAGCTTGTTCCACTGAAACTACTCCAGAAGTTCTTGGCCTATGGAAATATGTACTAATGGCCACCAAACAGTTCACCCAACTGTACACAAACCTAGTTTAATAACTTTTACTATTTGTGTGCATTGCTAGCATCCAGTTAAATAAATAATTAGACTTCTTTAAAATGACAGCAAGGAATCTGAGTTGTGAATTTTCCCCATCATATGCATAATTCTGCTCATAAAAACAGCTTCTAATTTTAAGTCTAAAAGATTATTGGTTACATAAAATATGTGAACTAATGTATAAACAGTTTTTCAGATGACAAATATTGCTTTGTGTCCATTTTAGTTTAGCAAAATTCTTCGTTCAATTTTTTATTTCACTAGCAAAGCCATAATAGAATCCATCCAGTGAGCATTGTGCCCTACCAGGCTCTTTAGAACCAAAATGACTATGCCAATATTTTATCAAAGAAGCAATGGCCTAGGTCACTGATTCTCAGACTTTTGTGTTCATTGGAATTGTTTGGGGAATTAAAAAGAAATACTAATACTTGCATTCAACTCCCAGACATTCTGATTTAGTTGCTTTGGGTTGCGCCTGGGCATTAGAATTTTTAAGGATCCCTATGAGATTTTTACTTGCCACAACATTTGAGCATCATTGATGTTGTGAAGAATTAAACTCAGAGAGCCGTCTTGGCATCCGCTCCCCTCTCCCCAGGGCTAGGTTGGAAGAAGTGATGCCTTTCTGCACTGTAAATCCCTGAAGCATTTCCTCTGCAGACCTTCCTTTATTTCCGTTTTGGCCTTACTCTGCCAATGGCCAGTGCTTGCCTTATTTATTTCTTGAGCACAAGTGCATTTCTTTAATTATTAGCTGAATTCCTGGTATATAAAGGGCACCAAATAAATGTAGTTCAAAGAACATGAGTGAGGAGGGTTCCAATAAGAAATGTTTATGACTTTGAATAGGGATGTAGGAATCAGTTGGGCCTGAGGTGAGACTGCTGTCTTCTCCAGTGGAAGCAGAAGAGATCAGTCTGGTTCTGCAGATTGGGTACAAATGTGTAATATGTCTGAGGCCTCAAAGAAGGCCTGCCAGAGGAGGAGAGGGGAGATGGGCGGGAGTTCAAGGATGGGATAGGCTGAGCCACAGCCAGGCCACAGACTGAAATTTCAGGGTTGCAGTGAGTCAGGGACCAGGGGCCAAAGGTGAATTCAATAATTAGATGTTGGGAGTCTAGGAGGATCAAAGGCAAAGTGAGCCCAGAATGTGAAGAAGGTCGGTTTCTGAAATGACTTCCACTGTGGACCCATGAGCCTGTTCCTAGTGATGGCCTTTGGGCACAGACACAGGTCCCTCAGTCTAAAACTTTCTAAGTCCTTTTTAGGAAGAAGCAGAATGTGTCTGTGTGTATTCCTCAGGGTCAAGGGCTCTCAGAGACTTTGTTTATTTGTTTAATAACACCATGAACAGAAAAGAACAAAAGGCCAAAGATATAATTAGAGATGACAGGAAGAGAAGGTTGACTCAGTGAAAAAAAAAAAGTAATTAAGTCATTAAATATGATGCCTGGACCCTTTGCTGTGCTCTGTAACCAATCCACTCCCCAAACTGTTGCTTTCTCTTAACGTTGAAGTTAGTGATTTGTTTCACCAATATTTTTTTCTTACCATTCTGTTTTGCTTCGATTTTCAAAGTGTCTTAGCATGACTGGGAAGTTTATATTACTTGAATTCCAAACTACATGAAGTAAAAATAAATTTTAAAAGCCTTCCTAAAAAGAGTATTCAATACCATGCTCTTTTTAACACAGAAAAATCGTGAGTTATCTGGAATACACTTTTTTCCTTATCGTTCCTTAAACTTGGCAATTTTGGAAATCAATCTAGTAAATATGTCTGTAATACTACATTGCAAGTCAGAAACACTTTCTATTGGGCTCATATAACACATGAATGAATTTAATGAAAGGCAAATTATTTTCCTTATCTAATGTTAACAGTTTTGCTTGTCAGAACTGAAAATTATTATTGTCTGGATTCCACTCCTGCAAAATAATGGCATGTATCTTCTTGGACTGTGCCCAAGGAATCTTGAGCCATGGCTTCAAAAGTTTTGCTTATCAGAACTGCCAGAGAAGAGGACAACAGAGGGAAATAGTGTTACTCCCTGTTTGATTCATACAAGCCAGTCATATGAGTCACTCAATGGGAAGAACAGATGCCTTAGCCCTGTAATTTGTCACAATGGGGATCTGCTTTCTCTGACTTTCCCCCCAAAGCCACCTCACATGACCTTGTGTCTTTCTTGGAAATTAAATTGATAGCTTTAAACTTATGCTGAATTTGATTTAGTTTACTTTTTTAGTTAAAAAAATGAAATTTCATGTTAGCGGAATGGAAAGTCAGATGCTCTGAAAAGCACTTTGAGACCAACCATACAAGGGAGCTGGAGGAGAAAGTGACTGGCCCTGGGAAATAGTCCTTTTACTACTCATATTTTTATGCTTTGTTTTGTCCACTTACAATTTTATTTAAAATTGGTTTAAATGATTATTATAAGTGGAGCTGTTATCTTTTCTAGTGTTTTGTTTTTCAGTTAATTTTTAGAAGAGTAAGAACTACCCTTCTGCCCCAAATTGTAAGCCGTTGCCTTGCCTCTGTTTTGTAAATGTCACCCTGCTGCATACATCTTGTTCATGTCCAGTTCCTTCTCTGTTGCTGCAGCCTGGCACTTCAGTGGGGAAGTAAGGAAGAGGCCTCCGTCCACTTCTCTAGGCAGTCTGCACAGCGTGCCTTTCCGTCCGCTCGCCTGTGCTGGATCCCTCTGCCTGGAAGTCATGACCACCACCTGTTCTGGGTCCATCTGCCTGGAAGTCATGTCTATTGCCTGTGCTGGGCCCCTCTATCTGAAAGTCATGTCCACTTTTCCTCTCAGCACTCTTTGAAGAACTGGCTCAGTAATGATTTACCCTGGGGTGTGATCTTCATCTTACACTGCTGGTGAGCCAGTGGCTACTTCAGTCCTCTGCAGCTCTGACCAAGGAGATATTTTAAAATTTAGTGTCTCTGATGCTTTGTGCAGACTGTCAGTACATCAGGGACCAAGGTTGGCCTGCTGATACTCAGAACCCCGGGTGCAGCAGAGAGGGAGACTGGTCTTTTACCCCCATCATTGGATAAATGTAGTGTTTCTCCAGTTTTACAGGAAAAATAAGTAAATGGGTGGTGTGTTCTAAACTTGAAGTTTTTGTTCAATAATTGTTTTTAAACTTACTTTTATCTTTTAGCGAGTGCTAGCTCAGTATAAGCAAACAAACAACTATCATACGAAAGCAGGAGCAGCCAGTCATATATTTACATGATTTTTTAAGTGTTTTTCTGGGAATTCATGCTCATAATTCTGATGCTTTTAATGATATTGTTATCATTTTTTCCTAGCACAATTATCAGAATCCATGATGTCGTTAGATATAATCATAGTTGCAAAGATCATTGTAACTTTCAGGTGTTCTGATGCTTAAAGTACAAGAAACTACGAATAATACTTCATTTCACCATCATTTCAGTAATTGAGCTAGTCAAAAATATGGATGGAATACTGGTAATTAAAGCTAGCACTAATTATTTCTGGATTATGTAATCAACAGTATAATAGAAGCACCAAGTAATCAAGTTAAAATTTCTCCACTCGTTTTTGAAGTAAAGGCATATTTAGTACTACTAAATTCTTCTGCTTCGGTTTGATTTCCATCCCTCCTATGCCCATATTAACAATATTCCCATCTAGGAAAGCTTGGCTTGTAATAAAAAATGGCATGACCCACTTTTAGCAAGGAGAATCAGTAAAGAAAGTGATGACAGTGACATTTCCATTCTTCCACTTTAATTTGTTACATATTTCTGTGCTTAATAGATTCGTCTAAGAATCCTAATCCATTTGCATACTTCCTGTGATGTTTAGCTTATTGACATGCAGTGAACACTTTGCGTCAGCCTTTCTGTTCTGTTCTCCTAACACAGCATAAATACAAGGTAGTCTGCTTCAAATCATCCTCCACTGAAATGTCTGATGTGATAGTTGGTCTCATTTCCTTTGAGACTTGTGGTCTGTGTGATCTCCACTACTTTTAAATTATTGAAATTAAATCATGCAAGGCAGCTTTCAAGAAACAATACTCACTGGAGTTGTATCTTTTTCTCCGCAAAAAGCTATGGCTCAGATGCCACCAAAGGCTGGTCTTAGGTACTGGGTTTCCCTTTTGGGGTCTTTGTATAGGGTGGTGATCTTCAGCAAGGACTTAACACGGTTGTACACCCTGGATTATGGGCTTTGTTGTTTAATTACGTCAGCTGTATGCACATGTCAGTCACGAACAATATGGAGATCCTATGTGATAGCTTAGATTCTTATTTCTTATTCATTCATAATCTGCATTTGCATAATTTATATGTAAGACTTAATTCTAAATCAAATGGAGACTGTGAGCAGGGAAACAGATTGTATCTGTACACTTGTTCAGTGAAGTGCGTACAGCTCAGTATACATATCTGCTCTCCTAGATTCACAATTTTTCTAGCAAGCAAAATAAACTGCACTTTAAGGGAATATGGTAGTTATATATATATATAGATAGATAAAATATCTATAAATAGGCATAATAACATTTCATGTAACAATTGATTCTGTGCTAATATATCTTAATAAGTACTGGAAACATAATCAGCAAGTAAAACAGAAGAGTCGTAGCTTCCAGTCCTGATAAGAAAAAAATAAATAACATTAGACAGGCATAAGCAAAAAATGTAAAAGGGAGTGTAATTAAAAGGTACAATCATCATTTTTCTACTAAAAACTTCCAAAGCTTCAATCATAAAAAATGAGAGGAAAATAGTCTGCTATTGATCTTGATAAATGTTAGTTTTGTTAAAATATCCTTTATGAGACTGTTCTTCCTTTCAAATGATGGAAAATTGCAGTGTTCAATATAAATATTTTTTAGAAGATGTGAGGAAGAACTTGACCTGGAAAAGGGAGCAGAGGCAATTTTCCTATCACAAACAGGCCTTGGGGAGGTCAGAAGCTGGACGCCTTCTTTGCCTCAGCATTGCTCCTACAGAGAGGCATTTGGTCTCTGCAGGAACCAGCTCTGTGGAACATGCAGAGGCTTAACAGTTAGAACTGCCTGGGAGTACGTGCTCTCCTCCCACTTGAGAGAGCATCTGCTACCATCATATGGAACATGGATTCCAAACTCCAAGCAGTTCTGTGCCATGAATCCATGTATCAGAAAGCCATTTCCAATTTTTATTCAACCAACAGAATTTCAATTACAATGGGGAAAAATGCTCACATTTTTCTAACTGCCTAAACCATTCTACATTTGGATTGAGTAAATAAAAATGTCTAATTTTTGAACATACAGTTTCTTATTTGAACTGACACTTGTTTTCTGGGCAGATTCCAAGCTTGAATGTACACAGGAGAAAATACTTTCTATCTAAACACTCTTTATTGAAGAAATCAAAGCCTGTTTGGGCTGACCTAAATCCTCGTGTTCCTTGATTATACCCTTTCAGTGCTGCCGTGGAGAATTTTTGCATGCAAAATGAGGTCTTGAACATAAAAGAATGACATGCCAAATGGGAGTTGCCTATTTTCTTTTGTATATTAACAAGATGTATAATTTACCAGGAGGAATGGTTCACAGGAGCAGGAAGAGCAGGGCCACTGTCCATACTCAGCTAGTGCGTTTCCAGCAGAAATGAGGAATTGCCTTTTAAGTTCAAGATAATTTAATGATTTACACCATTAAAAAAATAAGTAGAACTGTGTAATGAAACAATTAATGACTTTTCTTCTTCAGTGCTGCCTGTGTCAAATATTGCTGTGGAGACAGCATAGGTACATCCTTTATAGTGTGGGAATTTGCTATCTCAGGAAATTTCCATCACTGGGTGGTATTTTACTATTATTGCTTTAATGATTTGGCATGTATGTATATGTATATAAATAATGTTCCAAGAATAATCCATGAATTATGCATGATTTACCTGAGAGAATGTTCAAAGTAAGCATGTTTTTAAGATCAGCTAAATTCAGGCATTTTTTTTTTTCAAATTCTCTTTGTGGTGATCCTTTATATTTAACTATTTAAGAAAAGTGGTTAAGTGATACAAGCAGATTTGACTATACATGCTGAATTACCTGCAAGGAATATTCATGAAATGCTTGACCATTTTGTATAAAATTGGTGCTCTGTGCCAGTCTGAACTACAGGCACCTCTAATGGGGAGTAGGTTGTAATGGAGCAAGTCCAAAATGGCAGTGTTTTTAAATTGTATTTTAAAATTTGAGGCAAGCACTGCCTAACTCTGCATTTTCAGGAGGTTTAATGCATAAATTTTTTAAAATGCCCATTTTTTAAAAACACAAGGACCATGATGTTGATGCTACTGTGTGAAATTTTACTTATTGTCTACAACAATGACTTTTGCAGAGCACCATGAGGTTTTATTTCAAGTTTAATGAGTTGCCACTGAAAGTTAGCCACTTTTCCTCCTCACTTTTGCTCATGGATCTGTGGCCCTGAAAAGCTCTGAGAGTTCTCCTTTATTACCCAGATGCCCCGTGAAGCCTTCTGTGCCTCTGGGTATGTAGAGGACCTGTGATTTCCCTCTTCTTTCTAGTTCTGGCTCTAGGGTTCTGGATTTCTTCTTGGGCTCAAAGGGCCTTACCAAAGAAATGTACAGTCTCTATGTATCCTAACCCCAGGTGCTGTGACTGATAAGGGCTCTGGGTCTTGTGAGAAGTGACTCACAACTGGCTCCTGTGCTATAGCTGGGATGCTTTCATGAAATGGACTGGAAGATTCCATTGCTGGCTTAAACCTTGAGGGTTTTCAGTGCATCCAAAAACCAACAGACTCCCACTAAGTTCTATTTAATGGTTATCATCATAGTTTATGGAAACTACACTTTTTTTTAAAGAGAGAGAGAGAGAGAGAGAGAGAATCAATTTTATTCACATTTTCAACTGGCATTCCTTTCTCTGACAGTTGTGTATGTGGTGCTGGGGTTTGAACATCCTCACTCATGCCAGGCAAAGCCTTTTCTGTCCTCCTTTTTTGTGTATTCAGTGATTTGTGTATTCAATAATTCAGCTAACAATTTTTTTTTTTTGCACACAGTCCAGAGCATTTTATTCTTTCAAAAGCCCTCTGAATAAGAAAACTTTTCTGGAAGATTAAAACCTGAAAATGTGAGAGTACATACATGGATCACTATCTTTTTTTTTTAATTTTTTTTTATTTTGAGCAACCTTACAAGATTTTAACAAAATAATATAAAATGTGTATAAAATAAGTATACATTCTGGATATTGCAATTATCCCCAGGAGTGCCCCCCCAATACCCTCCCTTATCCCTCCCTTCCCCTTCCCATTATAACTCTAAAAAAGTATTAGATTGTAAAGCATTACATCTTATCTGGATTTAACACATGATAATAGACCAACTTTCTCATTGTCCAGGGTCTAGACCCCACCTCCACAGATGAGTGGAGACAATCGACCCTTAGATCTCTGGATTAAGCTGATTTTGCTCATCATGATCTCTTCCATAGCCATCCATTTACCCTCGAAGGCTGCAATATCATTGTTTCTAATTGCTGTGTAATATTCCATGGTATAAATGTACCACAGTTTT
>PVKS010037469.1:0-18610 GCA_004027875.1 Aplodontia rufa | reverse complement strand
CATGTGTTAAATGGCTAAGATCTTAACATGACCTTAGTTGGAGTGTGTGGGACAAGAACTCATCCAATGCTGGTAGAATACATAATAGTTCATCACTTTTGAAAAGTTTAATGGCTTTTTCCAAAGTTAATTATGAACTTGCCATATGATCCAACATGATCCAAAGAATTTAGAACTTGCCTTGGAAATGTTTATCTTGAAAATATCTGTTTAAATGAATACTATTTGGCCATTAGAGAAGATAATATTATGGCTTTTGTAGCCAAATGGATGGAGATGGAAAGAATTATGTTAAGTGAAGTATTCCAGTCTCAGAGACTCAAGGGCCGAATGATATCTCTCATCTGTGGAAGCTAGAATACATCGGGAAGCAAGTATGTTAGATGGCTAAGCTAATAATAACTTCAAATTGTATGATTCTCAATGCAACAGGGAGATGACTCCCTAGGATTCTTGGAGGCATAGGGAGGAGGACGGGGGAGGGTGTAGGAAGAACTCCTAGGAGACTGGAGAATGGGAATATGGGGGAATCATCTCAGAAGAAGATCTCTGTCCTCCACAAGATATCCATTTAACTCAGGAATTCTTCTGGGGGAAACAGCAACAGGGGAAACCCAAACTGGGCATCCATGATATGGCACTAGCCCTGGATAACTAAATATATATACAATGGTTCTTGAATGTTTCATAATGTTTCCCCCTCAATTGTATCTCTATTCCATCTAATAAAGAAATAGAAACTTCCCTACCTAACCTAAAAAAATCTGTTTAAGTGCAGCATGCAATCACATACAGAAGTTCCATTCATGATGGGTAAATCCACAAGGAGTTGGCATGTTCTTTGGCAGGTGAACAAAGAGCAGAACTGCGGTGCACACTGCCATGGTGTCCTTGGGGACACTGAGCTCCCCCAGGACTCTGCTGTAGTCCATGCTTGGTCCACTTGGCCTAACCTCCCCTTTGCAGCTGATAAACTCTGGAGAATGTGGACATAAAAGCTCAGGTCTGTATCCTGGCACTTAGGAGAGGACAGCCAGACCCAGAGGCCACCCCAGGAGCTCCACAGAGCCACACCTGCCAGGAAGAACTTGGAGGTGTCTCCTGTGGCCTGCTCTGACAGCTGGGAGGACTTTTGCTGCACCTTTATTCCTCCAACAGGACCTTTTACTTTATCTCCTTCCACAGGCATCAACTGCTTCCTGAGCCTGGGTGTTGATAGAGTTTGTTCAGATTGGCAGAGAGTGATGCTACTGCCTCATGCTGATGTAAAACCTGTGGAATTCAGGGTCCTGATTATTCTATAACATGATTTTTGACAATCAACATTTAATAGAGCCCATCATCCCATGCCTTGATCTGAAAGGACGGTGCTATGATTTGAATGTCTGCTTTCATATTTCATGTATGTACTAGAAACCTGATCTCTGAAGTCGTGGAGACCAGAAAGCCCAGGGCTGGACAAACCCTACCCCTCACATCTCCAACTCCATCTACCCACAGGATGACTAAGATGCCCTGTTGATCTCAGCAGGAAAGGTGAATCGTTAAGCCACAGAAGAGGCTGCTCTCCCTGGTCATGGGCTCTCACTTCTGTCCCCTCGGTCCAAGATGGTGCCATAAGGGAGTGAGGGTAGAATGGGCTGAGTACCACACTCCCCTTCTCAGGGAAGCCTGGGACAAAGCCAGAAGTGCACAGAAGGAAGGAGAGACTGGCATCTACGATGTTAAGTGTGGAGCTCCATCCCACAGGGGCTGGGCTCAGGGGCTGAGAAGGGGCCTCCTGCCTCCATCCAGACAGGACCTTTGGCCACCACTTCAGTGCTCTTCCCAGGAGGTCCAGTCCCAGGCAACAGTTAGCATGAGTGACTTTAGCTCATTTTCCCAAAAATGGACATGATGCAGTTGGCTGAGTCAGGGTTCTGAAACTTCAAGAACTCAGAGCACTGCCTGTCCAGGATAGGTGGCCAAATGCCATAGAAATCCTCACCCAATCCCTGCCTCTACTTGTAGGTAACACATGCAGCTGTTCAGGGCTCTGATGACTGCAAGAAAGGCCACAGACTGAGGTTATTGTGGTTCCAGAGTTAGGGTTAGGGTCATATTCCTTGGAGAGCTAAGGGCTGGCAACCCACAGCAGCCCAAGGCAGTAGTTACTGCCTCTTCCCTCTGAATCTGGGGAGTTGTCCTACTGGGGTCACTGGGGTGAAGTCCTCCTGCAGCAGGGAGGCAGATTGCTGTTACCCCAGTTCCCCTCACCCTGCTGGCAGCAGATGCCCTGAGCTTAGGGACCCCGGGGTCCAAGACCAGTTCCCTCCTCTTCTTCCAGGTATGAGGACTGCCGGGGGCATGCCAGGCCACAGGTGAACAAAATGATGACCTCCCACATGCTGGACCCTGAATTTCCTATGGAGTGTTGATACACTCCTGGACCATCTTTGGAGTGGCTCTGTGGGACCTTGTCCAGGTCTGCAAGAGCACAGAGAGGAAGGAAGAGCTCATGCACCAGGTTTGAGACACATTCTGGGGGCAGCAGCCTCATTCTAAACAGGCCCACCTTCCTACTCCAGGAAGCTCTATAACAATCCACAACCAGAGCCCATGCATCACCTGTACCCAGAACATTCCATCTTCTCCCACATGTGCCATTCTGGCTTCCACAATGGACCAAGTCCATTCAGACATCTACAGACTACCCCAGCCCTAGGACTTGGGCTCACAGCAGTCTGAGCTAGGGAGCAGACAATGGCAGGGGCTGAGGGCTAGGCTAACCTCTGACAACAGCAGCATTGGAGCCTAGGCAGCCCCCACTGAAGCCCACTTACACACACAGGGCCAGAGACATGATGAAGACACCTCCAGTGGCCCCACCTCCAGTGATCCCTCTGTGGGAATAGGAGCCTCCTGCAAATGCTCCATGTACCACACTCTCCACCACACCCTGAAGAGCTGACACATAGCACCAAGGCACTACCCCAAGTCTGAATGACCTCTGGCAACTTCCCTCCTCTCACACAGAAGTAGCTGATGCCTGCAATTGGGATGACATAGCCCAGGGCAAATTATAGCCCTATCCACTCCACCTCTATCCTCAGCTGCCCTGGCTTGTGACAGTCACATCCACTGCCCTGGAGAGCAGGGGCATGTCATCAGGAGCCAAGTGCCAGTGTTGAGCTACAGATCATGTTTGTAAAAGCCTTGGAAACTGGGCTTCCTGGTGAGAGGGAAGAGCAGGTTTCTGCCTGATGAGATGAAGGGGATGACTTTGGCACAGGGTGGAGGGGGGCTGAGCAGCTCTGGAGGACACAGATGCCCCCCACATCCCACACTGTGAAGAGAATACACATCACTGACCGCACCAACACTCCTCTGGCACCACAGCAAGGAGGCAGATACACAGGATGGCTCCTGAGGCATGGGGACAGCCACTCACACTCCCTTTACATACTTATCCCTGCTTGTCTTTGTTGTCTTGCTGTTCTGTCTACAAACATACCCAAAGCCTAAGCCATGGACCCCATTCCTCACTTGTTGCTGAAGATAGAGAGTGGGGGCCCCAGGACAATCACATTCTCAGCTCAATGGAAAATCAATACCTAGGCCTAGAAGAGATATCAAGGATCAAGGCAGAGTTGGTTTCCTGGGAAGTGACTGCCCCTCCCTTTGCTGCCAGCCTCTAACCTGGGCCTCTCCTGCCTCCTCTCTTGGTTTCCTCCAACATCCACAGACTTACAGGAGAAAGCCAGGCAGGGATACATGTGCTTGCATGCATGTGGGGGTGCATGTATCAGTGGACAAGGAGGGTTTGCATGCAAGTGTGTCTGCACTTGTGTGCACACATGTGTGTCAGTTGGGCAAGGAATGCACCCACTTCCTTTGAGGGAATCCTATGCTTGCCCTCCCTCCACAGAAAAGGCAAAATTGTGAAGACAACCTTCTCCTTTAAAAATATCAAGGAAAGAAATGAATCACCAGTATATTTCTAATGAAAGTCCACAAATGAGGCAAGACCCAGCCCAGCTCTGGGCCTTCCTGCCTTGCCAGTGCACTGTTCTTCCTGTGCTGCTGGAAGTAGCTGGAAACAGGACCCCCTTCCCCAGAGACAGGACTCAAATGAGCTGGTGTTTCCCTCAGAGGCCAGCTTAGAGCAGTGGGGAGTGGAGAAGAGGGTGGTACCTTTGACGCTTGGGGAAATGAGTAGGCTGGCCTTTCATCCTGGGTCTAATGTCATCCCTGAGAGGAGAGCAACTCTCAGACTGAAGGGACAGGACTTAGCATCCAGTTGGGGTGCTCCAAATCAAGTCACCCCATCTAGCCCCATGGTTCTACTCCTCCCATCACATGGACCTTACCTGATCATGTCTCCCCTGTGGTCTTTCAGCTCAACCTTCCGACACAATGACCAATTTCCTTAGCATCTCCCCTCCCCTGATCAAGGTCCACACTACTCCACGATTCCTCCTCAGCTTCAAATTCAGAATAGTCTCCTCAATGTTGATGCCATCAGCAAGGCAGGTTGGGAGAAATGAAAGGCATCTGTGGTACAGGGAGGTCCAGCGTGCTCATTCCCAGGGTTGTCATGACATCTGTGACCTGAAACAGAAGCTTGCCTTCCCACAGTTCTGGAGGTCAGAGTTCTGGAATCAGAGAGTCAGCTGGTGGGGGAGGGTCCTTCCTTGGCTCTTCCAGCTCCTGGTGTTGGCTGACAATCTTCAGTATTCCCTGCCCTGCGGTGTTAGAAAAATAACATCCTGTGGTGCTCATTAAAGCATGGAGAGAGCCTTTAGTCACCTCCCTCATGACAGCTGTGGAGATCTTTGCAATGGGTCTTGGGGTAGGAGGGAATAACAGAAAGAGACTGGGAAGAAGGATCAGGGGTGAGGGGTGTTCTGGACAACTGACACAACAGGAATCTTGATAGAGACAGGCCAGGTGCCCAGACATCACCCGGGGTGGCATAGGATGGCCAGATACTGGGAGGGGTGCTCCTGCTTAGCTGATGGAGCAGGGTGCTTAGATGTCACCCAGGGGTGGCAAAGGCTGGGGGGAGCATGGTCAGAACAGGAGGATGGCCAGATACTGGGAGGGGTATACTAACACTGGTTTTATAAGCAGGTATCTCAGGGTCTGACAGAAGTTTGGCCAAAGAGAATACCTTGTGTCAGTCTGCTCTGGTCCAGGGAAAAAGAGCCCTTTTCCTCATCTCTGAACACTGCATATCCAGTTTCTGCTCAGCAGTTTTCTGTTTATCAGGAACAAGCTGCTTCCCCTCACAGGACATGAAGAGTGTGTTGGCTGGATGGTCCTGGTGACTGGCATTTAATGGGGAGGGGTTTCAGTGAATATAAGGAAAAGCAGACAGGTCCAGGGGCAGGTCCAGAGGGCAGTTGAGAACTCCCTGCAGGCTCAAGGATCACAGTGACTGTCCATCAGACATCCTGGATTGCAGCTCAAATGTCTCTGTTAACTGAGGCCCACACAGCAGCAGGCTGTCTCCTTCTGTGACCTGGAACATGCACAAAGGATTGTTCTGCATGTGGGCCAGATCAACAGCCCTGCAGGAGTGGCAGTGTTGGTTCTGTGAAAAGCTACCACTGTGCTGAGCTTCTCTGTCCTTCAACTGCCTCCTAAGCCATGGCCACACATAACCCTCCTGCTAAATCACAGCCTAAACAAGAATGGAAATGACCTTAGTGACTTTTCCTATGAAAATAAAAGGGACTGGCATGATGGTTCAATCAGGCTGGAAAACCTGAAATACATGCAGTTACAGGGGAAATTGCTGCAGAGAAATGTGTGAAACCCCTGGGGTGGAACTGCTCCACAAAGCAATCTTGAGGCCTCTAAGGCAGAAACCACTAAAAACTGTAAATCCCAGCCCAGGACAGCTCCATCCACTCCCCTGCACTAGATCATCCCACCAAGCTCTTCTAGCTCAGCTCTAATACTCTGTGTTCAGCAGTACTCCACCGCCCCACCTCCACCATCTCCATTGTAATGCCTGCCTGAGGAAAGCTCAGGGCTGGCAGGAGAGCCCACCACATTCTACCAGCACCTGGCAACAGGCCCCTACATCCCCTGCCTGAAGCATTTACTAAAAAGGGCTTACAGTCAACTCAGGATATCCTGGCTCAGAACCTGAGAGCAGCTGCCCTCAGATATAACTACCAAGGAAGACAAAGCCTCTCCAGTCTCTGCAGGTGGAAGCCTAGACAACTGCCAAAGCACAGCTGGCCCAGTCACATCTACCTCCACCAACCCTTTCTCCATTTGCCCATCACTGACTCCTGAACTCACTCCCAAGTTCAACCTTTAAAAAGCCCTAAACACCTTTACAGAAGTGGAAACAGAGCTCAGCTTTCTCCTCTCCCATCCCGTTACTGAGTAAAAGCTCTTCTCACCCCTTTGAGGTCTGGCCATTTATCTTTGATGTCCACAAAGGGGAAATTCAGAAGAGGAGAATTAGTGAGTTGGGGTCACCTTAAGACACTAGCCATGCCACTGCTGTAGACCAAAAACTGCAGAGTAATGAACTGCCAGGTGCCCAGAGCTCCTACTGACACAGCACCTATGTCCCTTTGGGTCAAAGAACAGAGGCCTCAGAATTGTATGCTTTGACACAGAGTGACAGTCAGGGCCTAGCCTGGTTTCAAGACTATGAGTTGTTTTTTTTTTTTTTTAAGTTGATGTCATACCATGGGGGCCACAACCAAAGTGAAGAATCCTCCTGTAACCTCTAGGACATGTATAGGCCCAACCCCACTGTCACTCTGGGGAACTGCAGATAGTTCAGTCTGTCCTACCTGCCCAGCCTTCTCCATAGAGGCCTCTGGGAACTGTAGACCTATGAGGATTCTGGGTAGTACAACTCAACCCTTCTGTAGCCCTCAACCCAGAGACTCCTGGGAGGTGCAGGACACATGGCTACCATACATCACTGAAGATTCTGGGCAGTGTACTCCATCCTTCCTGTGGAGCCCTAACACAGAGCTTCCAGGGAGTACAAAGTCACATGTTCACCAGATACTCCTGAGGATTCTTGGCAGCATAGTTCATATATCCTGTGCAGCCCTGACTTAGATGTTTCTTGAAGCTGCTTGCCACATGGTCACCAGGCATCTCTGAGGATTCTGGGTGGTACAGCCCATGTTCCTGTGGATCCCTCACCGAAGGACCTGGGAAATGCAGGTAACATGCTCAGCAGGCACCCCTGAAATTTCAGGGCAGTGTACTCCATTCTCTGTGCAGCCCTCATTCCAGAGACCCTTAGGAGCTGCAGGCCACATCCCCACAAGGCACCCTGGAGGATTCTGGGTCATGTAGTCTTTCCTTCCTGATGTCCCCTCCAAGAGGCTCCTGAAAGTTGGAGGTCAAATCAAATGCTCACCAGGCACCCCTCAGGATCCTGGGCAGAATACTCAATACTTCCTGTGCAGCTCACTCCAGAGGCTCGAGGATTGCAGGACCTGCTCACCAGGCTCTCTTGAGGATTCTGAGTAATGTACTCCATCCTTCCTGTAAAGCCCTCATCTAGAGGCTCCTGGGAGCTAAAAGCCACAGTCTCATGAGGCAACTATGAGGATTCTGACAGTATAATCCACATTTCATTAGCAACCCTTACCCCAGCTCCTGAGCTGCAGGCCATAATCTCACCTGGCACCAGTAAGTATTCTGGGTTGTCCACTACATCTTTCCTATGGAGATTTCACCTGGAGCCTCCTGGGAACTGTGGACTACAAGCTCAGCAGACACTTTTAGGATTCCGCTTAGTGTAGTACATCCTTCCTGTGGGGCCTTCAACACAAGTCTCTCCAGGCACCCCTGAGGACTATGCCTATTGCATCCCATCCTTGTAAAGCTCTCACCCATAGACTCCTGGCATTTAAAGGCCACATTCCCACCAGGCAACCCTGTGTATTCTGAATACTGCAGTCCAAACTTTCTTGCAGCCCTCACCCCCAATGCTCCAGGAAGCTCCAGATCACACACTCTGAGTTACTCCTGAGAATTCCAGAGTGTCCAACCTTCCTCTGCAGTTCTCACCCCAAAGAATCCTGAGCTGCAGGTCATAAGCTCACCAGGAAGTCCTGAGAATTCTGGGTATTGCAGTCCATCCTTCCTCTGAAGCCCTCACTAAGAGCCCCCTACTAGAGGCCACAGGCTCCCAAGAACCTCACCCATACCTTCAGCTCCATGATCTGCAGGGCATGGCTGCTCTTCCCTTAGCAGCTTTCTTCCCTTTTCTCTCTCCAACAACCTGCTGATTGGGTTAGGCAAATCTCTCCCATCCTGAGAGCCCCAGGCACCCCTTGAACCACTAACTAGATCCCTCATGTTCCCAAGACCCCTCTCAAAGCTGCCCACACAGCTGTTTTGTGATTTGACAGTGGGTCCTCTAGCTCCAAAGCATCCCTTTCATGTGTGACTTAGTCTGCATAGTGGGGAGCTGACACATCCAAGTGTGACATTGGTGAAAACCAGTGTCCATCTGTGGTGTTGCTCCTGCCCTCCCTCTTCTATAAATATCCATATCTCCAAAATAGCTGTGCCTCTAATGCTGGCAGTTGATCACCATGCTGTCCTTGGGGAGTCATGTGGCCCAACATCCCTGCTTCAGTGTGCCACCTCCAGTGAGCCTCCCTGTCCTGCATGGCCTATGGACAGCAACCCCCTTGGCCATCCTCTGTTGCCATTGAAGCATGGGGGCACTGTGCTGGCAGTTCTGTCCTCCCTGTTCTGCATGGCCAGGAGACATTCAGCCTCCTATGCCATCCTCTGTCACCCTTGAAGCATGGGGTTGCTGTGCTGGCAGATCTGTGGCTCTCTTCCAGTCTTGCTGTCTCTCAGCTGAGAATGAGCCACATTCCTGAACAATGGGGAACCTTGTCCTCTGCTGGTTTATGTTCTCTGTGGAGCTTACAAGAAGGGGAAGGTTTGGGCACAGGTTGGGTGAGCAAGACCTTGGCTAGAGTGCCTTAATGAGGGTGATTCTGGGAAAGCAACTGGAGGCCAGCTTGTCCCCATCCTGTGAACCCTGCTGTGGCCACTAGGGAGCAGGGCAACAAACAGCCTGGAGGGAGGAACTGGGGCTGAGGCTGGGGCTGGCACTCAGAAGGGGCAGACTTCAGGTTTGCACATGCCAGGGGAGCAGGGGGAGTAAATGAAAAATCTGTACTAGAAGTCAGCCTCCTTTGGTGCTGCACCCATGTCCCCTCCCGACTGTTAGGTAAGACTTGAGTATTTGTGCACTAGGACAGGACTGTGGAGATCACCCTAGAATCCCCTGGGCTTTCTTTCCCAAGCAGCATTCAGGAAACAGGCCTGCATATGGTTAAAAGCCCAGCCAGGCACCCTTAGAGACACAGTCCAGGAGCCTGCTATCTTCTGGCATGACCGCTCCCTGCCCAATGCCATTGGGCAGGCAGACCCCAGGACCCAGTTATTGAAATAGTCACCAAAGGCTGAGAGCACTGTGACTAAATCCATTTATTCCTAAATAAAAAGCAAAATAAACAAGAGTTGCATCAACAGGGCACCACAACCCTGTTCCTGCCTCCTTCCTTGGTCCTACACTACCAGTAAAGTTTCCAGCCCCAAATAATCATTAGAACTTCTTCCTCTCCAACCTCCACTATGATACAGGGGGCAGCCCCACCCCAAATATACAAAATGCTACACAAGTACAATATGTACATTGGGGGAGGGAGTCCATCCCCTAGTAGTTTCTGCCCTGCCTGTCACAATGCTTGAGAAAATGCTAGCTGGTTTCCCTGCCTGCACCCACTCTGCCCTCACCTAGCCTTGTGAGCCTCAACTCTTTCAAGACCCACAGGCATGTTGCCCAGCTGACCTGCCCAATGTGCCTCTGAGATGATGGGAGCCACTGAATGAAGGATACTCCCCACCAGATTGCCCCATCCCACTCTCCAGTGAGCCCCATCCTAGGTCCCTGATAATGCTGCCCAGCTGACCTGCACAGGGTGCCTCTGAGAAGGCTCCATTCTCCAGCTGTAAAAGTGTTGCTCAACTTTCCTGCCCTAAATGCCTACATGGAAAAGGCTGGAGCTCCCCAAATGAAGAACTGCTTGGTGAGGGGCCACCAGGGAGCCCCTGCCCCTCTACAGAGGCACCCTGCTAACAGTATGCATCTGTAGCACTCTCTCTGGAAGAGGAGTCAAAAAATCAAGTCTCAGCCCCAGCCAACATGGGTCTACACCCATTTGTTTCCCATTAGATAAAAGTCTTGCTACTCTAAGAACAAAAGAGTGACTGGGAAGGAGTGGCGGGGACAGGGTGGGGGAAAGAGTCCCATGGCCCTACTTTAGGCTTTGATCAGCAGTCTTTTTTTATTGGTTGAACATGGTCTTATATGTTGAAGGGATTCATTGTTAAACATTGATACATATTTACTTGATGACAATGTAACATGAACCCAGTCCTTACCCAGGAACCTCCTTTTCCCACTCCCTAAGCTCGTCTCCAATATAATTCCCCCCAAATACAGATATAAATGTCTACATACATATATATTGTCAGTTTCCTATCTTAAATACCTGCATTAGTATTAACTAGCTTCTCAGGGGAATTAAGTGTCCCTTAGAGTATCAGTAATCCCATTTCCTCCCAGTCCTCCCTCTTGCCCCCACCTACCTCCCCCACATCCATAACCAGACTTCCCCCCAGATCATATGTTGCTTCAAATATATTTCACTAACTTTCCCCCTTTCCTTGTATTTACTCTAGTTTTAAGATATGACAGAAATGACCAACAATCTTAGAGGACTATGACCTTCACCTAGCAATCTCCATCAGCATTGTAGAAGGGGACACATAGGCTGATGCCCAGGCCAAGGTGTCCCTGGGGCTTCTGGATCTCATGCAGCAGCTGCATGATCTGCTGTGCAGCACATTTCTTAGGGACAGAAGCTGTCCCAACCTCCTCTCATGCAGCTTCCACACTATTGGTGAGGCTCTCCTCTTGAAGGTCTTTGGGGAGAAGGGAGGGCTCTGAGAAAGATACAGCTGTCTGCTGCTGCTCTTGCCCAACCGCCCTGAGGTCCTACTCAACACCCTGCTTGTGGGAAGCTCCAAGTTCCTTGGGACTGGTGGGTCCTGGAGTGGGCTCCAGGGCAGAGCTCAGGAGTGCTGCCAGGAACTTGTCCTGCCACTCCTGGTGCTCACTCATGAGTTGTAACACCAGTTCCTGCAGCTGCAGTGGCTTCACCTGAGGGAGAGTTGCTCTGTGCTCTGGCTCCAGCCCAGCCAAGCATGCAGAGAGGCTCAGGGCCCTACCTTCATCTCCAATTGGCTAATGTAGGCCTCCTCCACTGCCCCTTCTTCAGCACTGCCCTCTGGCTTTGTTAGAGGGCAATGTACGCTGCTATGGGGAGGGTAGGGGACACAGCTCAGAAGCTGGTGTTCCCCTGACATGCCCCCTGTGCAGGCCCTCTCCTTGGGCCTCAGCCCTTCTCACCAGTGGTATCTCTCTCTCCAGAGAGCTGTATGCAGCAATGTTACAGCTCCTCCACCCACTCCATGAACTCCACCTTCTCCAGCATGACCTCTAGGAAGTGGCTCTGAGGCCAAAGAGCAAGGTCAGGACTTGGTGGTGACCTGCAGTGCATCCCTACTTCATCAGGAAGGCTCACACAAATGCAACATCTGCATGGCCACCTGTAGAGCCTGAGAACTCTCCCCAGATGCAAAATCACCCCTGCTCCCAAGGGCCAGGGCCTGCTCTATAGGCTCGTTCTGATGTGGAGATGGCAACTGAGCCTGGCACATGCAGCATGCCTGCTGTTCCCTCAGCTGTCTGTGCAGCTGTGCCCAACCTTCCTGGGCACAAGCCAGAGCCACATTACAAAATGCCACCTAGAGGCAAAATAGGTGTGCATTATTGGAGGTATGCTTAGGACAAACCAGAAGTTAGTAAGCATAGAAGCCTTCCCCTGGGCCTCAGTGGGTCCCTGTTCTTCTGCGTGGGCCAGCCGTTGGCTCCTGGTGTGGGCTGTGGGAAACATGAGTGGGAACACAATGGTGTCAGGGTACACAGGGGACCACAAAGGGAGGCAAAAAAGGTGAGCTAGGGCAGGGGAAGGGCAGAAGAGAACACAGCTCACCTTGGCCTCTCAGCCATCTAGGTCTTCTGAGACAGGCAGACTGGGCTGAGGAACCTCCTCATCCTCTTCTTCATCCACTCCGTCTTCTACTGACCATAATCAGAGGGGTCCTCAGACAATCCCGCAAGAAAAGGCCCAGAGAGAAAGGTCCACCTCTGCCCCTCATGTGTGACCCTGGGCCAGCCTCTCTAGAGAATCACTCCTCAATCCTGGCAGACAATCCTCAGGACATCTCTCCTCCCTATGGACAGTTTCACTCACCTTCCCCAGGGAGAGCCAAGAGCCTCAACTGGGCCTGCTGGTTCTGCTGATTGGTGGCTTCCAGGAAAGAGAGTGACAAGAAAGAGGTGTCCAGGTCCTCCACTGAGGAGTGCCAGCAGCTCCCTCACCTGAGTCTCCTGCAACTCCCAGTGTGCCACCTGCACTGCCATCCTGCCCTGCACTGCCGTGCGATAGCCAGTCTATGAACTGAGCCTGCAGCACAACCTGCTTGTGCAGCATCCTCTTCTCAGAAGCCAGCTGCTGATAGAACATTACATACTTTTGCAGGTGTGACAGATACTTATCTTGCTGAAGCTGCACACCCTGAGCCTCCTGGCTCTTCAGCTCCACCTGTGGGAAGACACTGTGTATAAGGGCAGGTGGGACTCGCTTCCAGATTCTGAGCCCAAAAATGATGGAGGGATGGGGTGAAAGTAGCCCCATGCCTCCTACACTAAACCTCACACTTGTAACCTTCTTTCCCACCATGGGCACTTCAGGTCCAGATGTGGAAAAGTAGAGAGACCCAACCCACATCTGGTGAGAGCACACTACTGGTGCTCAGTAACTGAGGAGCCTCCCATTGAAATGGTCCTTCCCTGCAGTGAGGGGCTCCAGGCCTCCAGAAGAATGATCATGTCTTGGGCCAAGAGAAGCCCAGGGCTAATAGCCTCTGACAGATAGGGAGCAGGAATCAGAAGTCACCTGTCCCCTAGGCTGCAGCTAATCTGTCCTGGCCCTGTCTCTGCCCCTCCCCAGAAGCCAATGCCTGTGTCCTGGCCCATGCATGCCACTTGGGGCAGGGGTTACCATCTCCTTCAGCTCTCCCAGCTTTTCCTCTCGCCAGAGGCCAGTGCCTGTGCCCTGGCCCATGCATGGCACATGGGGAAGGGGTTACAGTCTCCTTCAGCTCTCCCAGCTTCTCCTGCAGCTGACCTACCTTCCGGGACAGCTCCCTCTTGATGGGCTGCTCTGACTGCAGTACACTAGTGATCTTCATGTTCTCATTAGTAAGGACAGAGAGAAGTAATCAACACCATTCAATGAGGCTAGAGACCCCAGACCTTGGTGTCCATCTGCCAAAGTGCAGGGAAGAATGACCTCCACTCCCTCCATGGATATCTGAACAGGGCTTTAGCTCATGGGGTGCCCTCACAGCACCCAGTTTACGGGGATGCAGACTGAGGCAGTGGCCAAGACAGGCAGGTGTACTGCCCTGCCCCAAAGGACTTGGCACAGAAGGGCACCTGTGGGCTGTGCACCAGCCTGACAAAACCATCCTATAATTCTGCCAGCTGCTCCTTGAGCTCAAGGTTCTGCAATAGTTCACATCTGAGGGGCCTTCTGCTCAGTCTCCAGGATCTGCCTGCACTCCTCCACCTGAGAGTCCCACAACTCCACTGCCGGCTCTAGCTCTAGCAAATCATCCTGCACCTGGGTGAGGAGTATCTTACCAGGTTCTCCAGTCCCTTCAGTGACTGCAGGTGGAGACTGAGCAGCCACTGCAGCCACTTCCCTGCCTTGGAAGGCCCTGCTTAGGGTGAGGGACTCCAATGAGAAAGGAAGCACTCTAGTAAGGGGCTCACCTCAGCTTCTGGAACCCTCTTGTGGGCACTCAGCTCTTGATTCTGGCCCCTCACCCCAAACCTTGCCTAGATGATGATCTGTCACCTTCCAGGCATTTACACAATCATGCTCAAAGCCAGATTGGCATGCAGAGATAAGACCCCTTTCCATCCACCACAGTGCCCCTGAATTCACTCCCATCCCTGGAACCTTCGAAGCCCCACAGCCATCAGGTCTGTTCAGGCTCCCAAGTCAGCATCATCCCTGTTCACCCATCTGACTCCTCAGATCTTCCAAGCTGGTGTTCAGCTCCTGTGCCTGACTCTCTCACTCTGATCCTTCTCCTCCCTCCGTGTGTGCACCTGCCTCAGGTGAAAGAGCAGAGGGAGGGAGGGCTTAGAGGACCAGGTTCCACTCTGCCCCACTCCCACAAAACCAGAGCACTCCACAAGTGATAGATTCCCACTGTGCAGATGCCCAGGAAAGCCAAGCAACCACCTGCCAGGCCTCACCTGCTCCAACATTTGCCTCATCCTCTGCTGCCACAGAGCAGTCTCTTCTCTCAGTCTCTCCACTTAGAGGTCTCTCTCCACCTATAAACACTTCAGGGAATCCATCAACCGCAAGAGTGGGCACAGAAGTTAGGAACGGCTGTCACCAGTTCATACCTGCTCCTGGCCACCTGGAGTTCTCTTCCTCCCACATCGCTCCCTCTGCAAAGCCTCACCTGCCCCACAGGTGTCTCCAACTTTCCCTGCTCCTCTATGGCTTCCTGTGTCTGATGGATATTATCAGAGGGAGCCCAGGTGTTCCCTTTGATGCCTCCACAAGTGGGTGAGCTAGGACCAGGGTACAATTCAAGGGTATCACCACATCATACAAGCACTGACTCAGCCCTCAGGAGAGGGAACAGACTCCTGAGTAAACAAATAAATGAAACCGCAAACGTGATGTGTTTTCAACCAACATGTTTTAAAGATAAAAACTTAAAGGCCTTATCACAGGCTCAATGCCAAGGCACTTTCCTAGCATGTGAGATGTATTTAGCACTGTATTAAAATAAAATGAAGGTATTCTGCTCATCTACAACTAGAAAAAAAATTTAAAAGAGTCTTATCTGCCTAGACTCAGGAGTCTAGGCAGGGATCCCATTTGTGAACTTTCAGCTATCTCTGGTGGATTCCACAGCAAGACCAGAACAAAGACCTAAATTTTCCAGCTCTTGGCTGGAGGCCACCCTGACTATCCCAGAGAGCTGGGGCTTGGGATGCCTGGCTGCAGCCTCACTTGTTGCAGTCAGAGCTCAGGCATCTCCAGTTTCTTTTGTAGCTCCTCCACCCCCAGCTGCATAGCTGCTTTCTTGGCCAGTAGGACAAGGAGCCTCTCTTCCATTTCTAAGTTCTGCTGCTTCAGTTCCTCATTGTTTAGACTGTGGCCAGAGGCAGTGCAGGAAGGAATGAACCAAGAACAGCAAGAGTCACTTTGACCACTAACCCACTACCCTTGCCACACAATCACACAACTCTGTCATTAGAAGGGACTCCAGGAATCTGGTCACAAGTGACAGGCCACAGAGAGGTTGAGTTGCCTGAGGCCATCCTGTGAATGAGGGGCTCAACTGGGACTAGAGCATAGCTTTGGACACATTCAGACCTGTACAACCTACCTCTACCACCCCAGGCTCACCTGTACCCCCAACCCCACCCTTGGCATTGACTAAAGACCTGGACCACACATTCTCCTTCCCCTTCCTACCAGTTTTGCACAACTCCAGCCTGAGGGCAACTCACACTTCGGTTAGATCTTTATTGGGCTGAAAATGCAAAAACTGATTCAGGATCTGGCATGCCAAAGAGGCAGCCAGCACACTGAGGACAGTAGCTATTCCAGAGTAACACTTCCTCACCCTCAATCACACTTGACAGTTTTCCACGGCATTTCTGAGCCTAGGCTCTAATTTATGTTTTTGTATGTTTCCTTTGATTTGTGAGAAAGGGATCTCAATATGTTGACAGGCTGGTCTCAAATCCTGGGCTCAGATGAGCCTTTACTCAGCCTTCCCAGGAGCTGGGACCAGAGGTACAGTGGACAGTGAGAGAAAGTAATTTTTCTGAGGTCACCCACAAAGCTAATAACAAAGATGGACTCAAAATTCAAATACTCTTTTAATCCTGGAGCCTGGGGCTCCCCTCGCCACACCCTGGGGCACTTTGGGTGATATATACTAAAAGAAGAGCCTGAAGGCCAGTGGCTGTTCTAATGGCCTGGCTTCCCTGTTGTCACCAAGGCCAAGGAAAATCAAATAGCAACTACCATTAATTGAATGTTTACACCAAACCTGGATGTACGCTAGGAAATTAACAGAAAAATAACAATCTCATTTAAACTTCATAAATGTATATATACACCATACATATGTGCATTTTTTCAATGCTAAGGATTGAACCCAGGACCTCTTGCACTCTAGGCAAGCACTCCACCATTGAGATACACACCCAGCTCTGAAACCCAGAATTGTTAACCAGTACTTGACATTTTTTCATCTTAACTACTAGTCTTTATTGCTCTTTAAGTTCCCAAATCATGGGAGCATGGCCAACGAAGAGTCACATCCTCAGGTGACTGATGACCAACAGCAGTGGTTGTCTCAGGATTACTGCCATTTTTAATCTTCTTTGCTCCTGCGAGAACACCAGGACTGGTCTTCTGTTGATATTCTCTCAACTATTAAAAGCAGTGATATTTATGAGAATGATAAGTCCCTATATTCATATTCTCTTTTACACTTTTCATAAAATAGCCTTAAGTGCACCATCTGATATAATGCCACCAACAATCCCAAAAGATGTTTTAGTGATTTCTTAATGGCTGAAGAAACGGACTGTTAACAAGGCTTTTAAAAAAAAAGGCAATAATGGGGGCTGGGCTGGAGTGGTGGCTCTGTGGTTACAGCATCTGCCTGGCATGTAGGAGGACATGGGTTTTGAATTCCAGCACTATGCATACAATGAAGTCTCAGAGCAACAAAAGCCACATGACAAACTAAATAAAAGTGATTTTCATGCTCTCTCTCTCCCTGCCTCCCTCCCTCTTAAAAAAAAAGGGAGCAATAGAATTTAAGTTCAATCTTTTTTATTATTATTTTTTCTTTTATTAAGGTTACATAGAGATACAAATGAGAGGGAAACATTATCAAACCATCCGTAACCAAAGTATATATACATAATTATCCAAAAGTAATGCCCAAACATGGATGACCACCTTGAGTTTCACCTGTTGCCGTTACCCCCAGAAGAACTCTTGCATAAAATGGTATCTCATGGAGGAATAACCTCTGCTTCTGAGATGGTTCGCCTATATTCCCACTCTCCAGTATCCTAGATCTTCAAATACCCTCTCCCCACACCCTCGCCCTCCCTAAGCCTCCCAATATCCTAGGGTACCATCCCCCTATTATGCTGACAATCATACTGTTTGAGGTTATCATTAGTTTAGCCAATTAACCTACTGCTTCCCCATGTATTCTAGCTTCCACATATGAGAGAAACCATTTGGCCCTTGAGTCTCTGAGATTGGGATACTTCACTTAGCATAGCTCTTTCCATCTCTATCCATTTGATGTCAAAAGCCATAGTATCGTCTTCTCTAATGGCCGAGTAGTATTCCATTGTATATATGTACCATAGTTTTTGTATCCACTTGTCGAGTGAGGGGCATCTGGGTTGGTTCCATAGTCTAGCTATAGTAAATTGAGCTGCTATAAACATTGAGGAAGCCACATCACTATAATACGCTGATTCTAACTCTTTTGGGAAAATCCCCAGGAGTGGGATAGCTGGTTCATAAGGTGGTTCCATCCTTAATTTTTTGAGGATTCTCCACACTGCTTTCCATAGTGGCTGAACCAGTTTGCAGTCCCACCAGCATTGTAACAGTGTTCCTCTTTTCCCACAGCCCCTCCAGCATCTGACATTGTTTGTATTCTTCATTTTTGCCACTCTAACAGCTGTGAGGTGGAATCTCATTGAGGTTTTGATTTGCATTTCCCTTATAGCTAATGATGTGGAGCAATTTCTCATATATTTATGGGCTTTCTGGACTTCCACTGGAGAGTTCCTTTTGAGATCTTTAGCCCAATTGTTGATTGAATTATTTGTGAATTTGGACTTCAGTTTCTTTAGTTCTCTGTATATTCTGGATATTAGCCCTCTGTCCAAGGTGTAGCAGGCAAAGGTTTTCTCCCATTCTGTAGGTTCTCTCTTGATGTTCTTGACTAGATCTTTATCTGTGTAAAAGCTTTTTAGTTTCATTGCATCCTATTCATTTATTCTTGATTTTACCGCATGAGCCACGGGAGTTTTGTTAAGGAAGTAGCTGCCAACTCCTATATGGTGTAGTGATGACACTACTTCAATCTTTTAACTCCTAGTTTCCTACTTTGTCACAAATCAGCAGCTCTTAGGGGCAAAACAGAAGTAGTGGTGGAAAAGTAAATAGTAAGTAGGCAGGCACTGTGCCCTGGGCAGTTTAGAAACACAGTGGAGTCCTGCCTATACATCTGTTAGAGCTTCACTCCAGTCCTTCCCAAAGATTTACACATCAACATATCCTAACATCAGAAGGCATTAAAGGCACCACACCAGGGAATCTGGGAACAGAGCACAACC
>PVKS010037468.1:0-18602 GCA_004027875.1 Aplodontia rufa | reverse complement strand
AGAGATGTATTGGGGTATAGGTTTCAAAGTTTAATGTGCTCTTTATTGAAAGTGTAAGGGTAAAATGGCCAGAGAAAGCACAGCATGGTTGTCTACAGGAAAAAAATTGCTTTTAAAATTGAGGTGTAACTTAAAGACACTGAAATTCACAGATCCAAAGTGTAGAATTGGACTAATTTTGGTAAGTGCATATATAGCCATGTAACTTACACCCCATCAAAATATAAATGTAGTGTTGCAGCCCTCCCTCTCTAACACCAGTACCCGCTCTAGCTCCTGATTTCCAGCAAAGGAAAAGGGTTAGTCAAGCGTGGAGGTCCTTATTCTGTGACTTGCACAAAGGCCATTTCCTGCAAATCAACCGATGATAAAAATCCCTGGGAGCAACTAGCTACAAGGGTGTTTGCCAAGAGAGTGCCCTCTACTGGAAGGATGAAGAAACCTCAACTTCACAGGCTTGGTACCATGACACTCTGAAATTAGATATTATCACAAGACCATTGAACTTTTGATTTGCAATCTATCTTTTCAGTGTGAGAAATTGTTCAGGATTTCAAACAGATGTGGGTTCAGGAGTGCAGCTGTTGGTATCTTGTGGCAGGCAAGTGAGTCATATTTGGCTGGCTGGCTGGCTGGCTGAATGTGACCCTGGAATTGAACACTGGGGGTTGAACACCAGGCCTTGGGCATGCTAGGCAAGTGAAGTGTTCTACCATGGGGAGTTACATCACTAGACCTTTAAAAATTTATTTTGAGATAGGGTCTTGCTGAGTTGTCCAAACTGGGCTAGAACTTGGGATCTTCCTGCCTTAGTTGTCCAAGTAACTAGGATTATAGGTATGCACCACTGTGCCCAGTTGGTTAGCATTTCTGAAGACACCAATTCATGTGCAAGGCATGTCAAATGTGTAACAATTATGCCAAGAGACACCTGGATAGCATGCTACATATATATAGAGTGTGCTTAAAACGCCCTATGAAGAGAAACATTTCATTCTAAAATGCAAAATAAAACAAAACCCTACCAGAAAATGTTTCCTGATATTGATAGTTCTAAACACAATTTCTCCCATGGGGTCACAAGGTACCTACGTATATGATTGCAAGTGGAAAAACAGGAGACAGTAATCAGGCATTGGCAGCTTTTCCATTTTATTTTGTGTGTATGACTGTTTAATACAAATGCAAGTCAAAATGTTTCAGTGGATAAATTTTAGTAGTTCAACTCTATAACAATTATTAGTACATCTGGTAAAATTTTCTGGACAATGGCACCATTTTACATTTTTAAAATCAAGTAAATTTTGTATTGAGGGCAACTAAATGGTGTTTGCAGGTTTTGTTTTTGTTTTTGTTTTAGAGAGAGAGGAGGACAGAGAGAGAGAGAAAGAGAGAGGGAATCAATTTTTATCGAGTTTTTCACATGGCTTTTGTTGCTCTGACACTTGGGGTGTTGGGTTTTGAACCCGTGTACTTACGCATGTCGGGCAAGCACGGTAACCCCCCAAGCCACCACTCCAGCCCAGTTTGCAGTGTTTTTTTCCAACAGTGCATTCCATCTGTTCATTATATTTTTCTGAGTTGTCCTACATGCAAGTACGTCTTTTTAATGTCTATTGTCTGTGTCTTTCCTGTAAGTTTATTATTAAAATACATCAAATTGTTTTTTAAAAGGATATAGGTATATTTTCATCAATCAGGAAGTTTTCCCATGCTTGGCCACTTCTAGGAACAACCACTGTTCTGATTTTATCATGAATTTATTTTTTCTACAGAATTTTATATACCTGGAATTATACAGTGTAACTTTTGTGTCTGACTTCTTTCACTCAGTGTATCAAGTTCTTGAGATTAATTCCGGCTTTTGCATGTACCAGTAGTTTGTCTCTTTTTATTACCAATTCGTACTCTATTATCTGAATATACCACAGTTTATTTATTTTTTTCTATCGATGGGCACCTGGGATGTTTCCAGGTTGGGAGTTATTATGAATGAAGCTGCTCTAAGCATTCTTACACAACACTTTTTGTGGATGAAAGTTTTCACTTCTTTTGGATAAACAGTAGAAATTGATGAGTCATACGATATGTTTAACTCTTCAGGACATTGCCAGACTTGCTGGGCGTGGAGGCACACACCTTTAATTCCAGTGACTCAGGAGGCTGAAGTAGGCAGATCGTAAGTTCAAAGCCAGCCTCAGCAACTTAGCAAGGCCCTGAGCAACTTAGTGGGATCCTGTCTCAAAATAAAAAAAAAAAAAGGGCTAGGGATGTGACTCAGTGGTTAAGTGCCCCTGGGTTCAATCCCTGGTACTTAAAAAAAAAAAAAAAAGGAACTGCAAACTTTAACAAACTCATAAGTGGTTAGATCGTTTTGCATTCTTATCAGCAGTGATGAAAGTTCTTTCTGCTTTGTATCCTTGTTGAATCTGGTGTTTTCAGTATTTATTTGACGATTCTAATGAGTTTACAATTATATTTTGCTATCGTTTTAATTTAAATTTCCCTAATAATTATCTTGAGCATCTTCTTTTTTGATTTTTTTATTGAAGAGTTGAGTTATTATACAATCATAAATGATATAAAGTAACAACATGATATGCATTTATTCTTAGACCAGAATTATCCCCTCATTACACACACCCCAGTCTCTTGTTTCTTCTGTAGTTTACCCCTACAAGTGATATAAATATTTAGATTGTGAATTTTCCAGAATTAAATGATTCCATAAATATTATTTGGATTCTCAGGGTGGTAAAGAGTATGCTACAGGGCTGGAGCGGTGGCTCAGTGGTTACAGTGCTTGCCTGGCATGCGCAAGTACACAGGTTCAAACCCCAGAACCCATGTACACAGGTTCAAACCCCAGCATCGACGTACGCAACTAAGAGTCAGAGCAACAAAAGCCATGTGAAAAACTAAACTAAGAAATTGATTCTCTCTGTCTCTCTCATTGTCCTTCTCTCTTTAAAAAGAAAAAAAAAAAGAGTATGCTTCAGTGTTGATTGTTTCTCTAGATCCCTCCCATTCCTTCCACCCTCTCCCCGAGCATCTTCTAATGTATTTATTGGTCAGTCAGATATCTTCAGTGAAGTGACTTTTGCCCATTTTAAATATTGGATTGTCTTTTAATATTGTATATATTTTGGTTAGAGATACTTTGTCAGAAATATAAGTTGTGAATGTTTTCTTTTAGATTTTTGCTAGTCTATTAACCTTAATGGTATCTTTTAGTAAGAGATTTTAATTTTGATGAAGTCCCAATTTGATATTCTCAATGAAAAAAAATTGCCTATCCGGAGGTGTGACGATATTCTGTTATACCTTCTTCTAGAATATTTATAGTGTTAGCGCTTCCATTCATGTTTATGATACATTCTGAATTAATTTTTTGTTGGTTGATATTTATTTACCAAGATATATTTTAACTTATTGGTTCTTTTTAGTTATACATAACAATAGGATTCATGTTGACATAATTATAAAAGCATAGAATATAATTAGTTCTAATTCAATCCCCTTCCTCTCCCCTCTTCCCTCTATTCTACTCATCTTTCTGCTATTTATTTATAGTATTTTTAAAACTAGTTTCTTGTGAATGTACATGATGGTGAGATTCACTGTGGTACATTCATACATGTACACAGGAAAGTTAGGTAATTCATTCCACTGTTTTTCCCTATCCCATCCTTCTTCCCTTCCCTTCATTCCTTTTATCTACTATATTGATCTTTCTTATATTTTTTTTAATCCCCCTTTATTTTGGATTAACTTCCACATATCAGAGGAAACGTTTCACCTTTGACTTTGGGGACTGGCTTATTTTACTTAGCATGATAATTTCAAGTTTCATCCATTTACCAGAAAAAGCCATAAAGTCATTCTTCTTCATGGATGAATAATACTCCTTTGTGTATATATACCACATTTTCTTTATGCACTGAATTAACTTTTTAGTAGGGTTTAAGATAGAAGTTAAGGCCCTTCCCTCCCCAATTTGGATAACTATTTAAGTATCATATATAAAAATATTTTCCTTTCTCTATTGAGTTGCTTCTGTGCTCTTGTTGATTTATGTCTGGATTCTATTCTATGTTATTGAGTGTATTGTCTACCCTTTTGCTAATATTGTCTATTGAGATTGCTGTAGCTTTATGGTACATCTCAAAAGTCAGGGTAATTCCTTTAATTTTATTTCTTCTTTCAAGATTGTGTTGGTTATTCTAGGTCCTTTACACTTCTGTTTCTTTTATTTTTACTTTGGGACAGGGTCTTGCTAAGTAGCTTAGGGCTGTCCTAAGTTGTTGAGTTGCCTTTGAATTTGTGATCCTCCTGCCTCAGTCTCCTGAGTCTCTGGAATTATAGGTGGGCATCACCATACCTGGCTGGGTCTTTGCATTTCTATATAAATTTTACACTTATTTAATCAATGTCTTTAAAACCCCTTGAAGTTCTTAAAAAATAACAATTTACTCTCCTTGGAAATATTTTAGGATTTCTATAATAAGTTGCCCTTGATTTTAACTTCCAAGACTAAACAACTGTGGCTAAACTTTAGTTTTTGCTCTGATGTGAAATTGAATCTTCTCTGCGGTTTCAGGGAAATAGAAGAAACGTAATGGAGGGAAAACAGATGGAGAAGACTGTGGACATGCAGAATGAAGCAGCTGGTGGGTGAAAGTTCCTGCTGACTCAATGACACACGTTAAGATGAACCATACATAGGCAGTTTTAACCAGTAGCCTTAGCATACCAATCTTACAGAGACTTAGGAAAGCTATTGAAAGCATTTTAACATTTCACTATTCTTCCGCCCAGTTTGAAAGTTCATGCAGACAGAACGGTTGGAAGTTGGTCTAAAGACGACTGATATGAACCATTTTTTAATAAAACTGGAAGTACTCTGGGCTGGAGAGGTGGCTCAGTGGTAGAGCACTTGCCTGGAACATGCGAGGACCCAGTTTTGAGCCCCAACACCACATACACAACTAAGAATTGGAAAAACAAAACCAGATGGAAAACTAAATAAAGTTGATTTCCTCCGCCACCTCTCTTAAAACAAAACAAAACAAAACAAAACAAAACTGGAAATACTCCTGACCAGCCATTAACTCCCTCTCTTGAACTTGCTGTTGCTCCCTTGGCAATAGATTGTATTCCCAGAATGCATTTTGCACTAGTACCATAGAAACAAAATCATACCAACAAATTTGGAAGATATATTTCTCCTATCTTATTCATTCTCCTTAATTTAACAATCACGTTTGATATATGTAAAACAAAAACACAATTTTACTTCCCAAAACTAAAGCATATTTCAGCCCTGGTGTCTTGCATTGTGAGAAGCACTCACCCCCACACTTCTCTCTCAGTACATTGAACTACGTAATGCTAAGCCAATTACGATTCAGGTCAAGTGATGCTGTCAAAGCTCCTTGAAGTTTCAGTAGAGATTTCAAAGGGTAATGTAGAATCTGTTTGAATTTTCAACTTATAATAACCCTGAATATGGATAATGCAATTATGATATGTTGTTTCCCATGTGCTCATACCAAATGTAGGCATCTGTGTTCTAAGCAAAAATAGATATTTTAAAAATAATTTAAAAATATGAACCTCAGAACAAGAATAATCTTTGAAATATAGATTAAGAAAGCACAACGGAAAGGAGAAAAAGAAAAAAGGAAAGAGAAAAAGACTTCCAGGCAGTACAGAGTTTATATAGTAAGAACTGTTAGGGACACATTGTCCCATATGATCAATTAATGCCTCCCAAATCCACAATAGTGAGCATTTCAGAGTCCCAAAGTCACCTCAGTGTTGGAAACTTTATACCTATGTCTTCATATTACTAAATGTGGCAGTGCCTTTTCTATTTCTATCTTGTATAATTTCTCACTCACTCACTCTTCATCCTTCTTGACTTTGATCATTATTGATATTGTTCTTTCAACTAACTTTTTTCTCTTAGTACTACATTGTAATCCCCTCATATTCATCCTGCAAACCTCACTGTTTTCTCCAGTAGGCAGCAAGCTCTGTGAGGGAAATGACCATGGCCATGTGATTGGGCTCTAGTAAGAACCTGACTGAAGACTGATTCTTAGAATATCCTTATGGAATAAAGAGATGAAAGAACAATCAAACAAATGCTAGAATATATAATTCCTTCCCTACCTTATCTCTTGAAGTTTAAATCATGCCTTGTAAATTTTTATTGTATATAGGTTAGGGCCATAGATTACTTTATTTGAAACTAGATACTACTATAGTGTCAAGCACAGCCTTACCTAAAATTATTTGTTTTTCTTATCTTATAATGTTAATTTAGGAATGGTAAATAATTCAAGATTACATATATGAGTAGTCCAGAGAAATACTTTTAAAAGCAGAGCAAAGCAGAGTGATACTGAAAGAAAGAGAGAATGAAAGAAAATAAAGGCAGAGGGAAAAAAAGAAAGGAAAAGAAAAATATTCTAGATTGAGGAACAATTTTAGCAAAAGTTCAGGAGTTCAATATGGTGTGTGTGAGGTCCCAGAAATATTTTTATATTGCTGGCATATAAAGCTCAGTGGGAGTGGGGGAGCAGTGGCTTAGCGGTTCTGGCTCTTGCCTGACACATGCAAGGATGCGGGTTCAAACTCCAGCACGAGGTATACAACGAAGTATTGGAGGAACAAAAGCCACATGACAAATTAAATAAAATTGATTCTCTCTCTGTCCCTTTCTCTCTAAAAAAAAAAACTCAGTGCAGGTGGTGAGAGACGAGACCGTAAGTATAAGTACGTAAGTAGGCAAAGGCCAGTTGTAGAGAGTCTTGCATACCCATTGAAGGAGTTTAGACTTATCTAGGAAGTGAAAGGAATTAATTAATGGCTCCATGAAAGAAAGTCATCCTCAAAACATGTCCAATAACACGGACAAATTATCATTGTAGGTGGATTATTTTAGTTACAATGTGGATGATGGATTTATGGAGGTACCAGCTGGAGTAGAAAATTTGAACTAATGCCAAAATAGGCATGCAGTTGAGGAACATGTAGGCAGTAAAACCAGCAGGACTTGGAAATTGTCTAGATGTCCACCTTGAGAAAACGGAGGAGCAAGGGTGACAGATTTCTAGATGAGGTGTAGAGGTGTCATTTTAGAGTGAGGAGATATAAGGAAAGGTGCAGATTTGGTGGAGAAAATGATGAAGTCACTTTTGGTTGAGATTAAGATGTTGAAGCTGTCTAACAAGCAGCTGGATGTAACTACCTGAACAGGAAAGGACCTGGCCCCAGGTGTCCCTGCCAGTGGTCATGAGTTGTCTGCATCCAGCTATCTTTCCAAGGTATTCAGTAGGGGCAGATATAGCCCTCAGTGGATAGGGACAAAGTGAAGCAGAGGCAATTTGCTTAAAGCCCTTTTATGGCACTAAATTCCTGCTTTTTTGTCTATTTCTGCAAAATGGCAGATCTATCAGCTGGTTAAGAAAGAATTTTTGTTTTCGGTGATTATTCTGATGATTTTGACCCTAGGAAGTGTGTGAGCTAATTTAAACATCTCTTCACATAACACCTATTTCTGATGCTTTTTTTTGTCTCTGGGAGACTTGTTCATCATGATTTATCCAGACTGTCTGGAGGATGGGTGGAGTGGACCTAAAATGAAGGGAATTTTCTTTTTGATTGGAAAAGTAGTTTGGAGCAGCAAAGGGAGGCAGGAGGGAAGTCCGTGTAGAGGAAATTCAGTCAAGCCACAGATGCTCAATTTGTTTAACTTGATCTTCATTTGGAGGTCATAATTTTTCTTCAGTGTTTTCCTTATTCTTGAGTCATACAATTTTTTTAAAAAATCACTGTCTTTATAAGTTCATTAAATTTAAACTTTATTGGGACTATACCATGTGGCTAGTACTGTTATATGTGATTGGGTTATAAATGTGACCAAGACATTGCTCTTGTCCTGAAGAAATTCATCCAAAATAGTAGTCCTCAATGCTGGCTGCATTCAAGAACCACCTGAAACTTAAAAGACATCCCAGTGTCCAGCCCTGTTGAGTCTAAATTTCTGGGATAGAATTTGAGGTAGAACAAATTGATCATTATTTTATTATCATAAGGAACTAAGATTTTCAGCAGCAGAAAAAAAGCTATAAATATATAATCAAAATAGGAGAATAAAGTCTCTTTAACCCTCAATGTGAATGGAAAATGTCAGAACGAAACCTTGATACATTTCTTCTTTAAAAAATATGTATTTCCTATGCTGAAAAGATATCTGCACTCCTATATTTACGTAATACTATCTATAATAGTCATGATATGTAAATAACTGAGGTGTCCATGTCTATTAATGGACAAATGGATAAAAAATGTGGTCCATATACACAAAGGAATACTATTTAATCATAGAAATGGAATCCTGTAATTTGTAGCAACATGAATGGAACTAGAGCCCAGTATGTAAAGTGAAATAAGCCACAGAAAGAAAAATGGTGCATATTTTTACTTTTATATGGAAACAAAAACAATTGAGCGCCTCCAAGTAGAGAATAGATAGTGATTACCAAAGGCTGAAGAGGGTGGGGGGAAGGAGGATGGAGACAGGAAGGTAAATAGGTGCAGGAGTGCCATTGGATAAGAAGAATAACTTCTAATGTCATCCTATCTTAGAGAAGGAGACATGAAATAGGCCTGGAATTTCTCCAACTTTTCTGTGTGCACTATATTTCAAGACATACAAGCAGTAAAGAAAAATTCCAATGAAGAAATGAAAAAATAATCAAACTATATCCATTTTGCAAATCCTAATGAAATAATGGGTTGATGCAAAAAGTAAAGCTAGGTTCATTTGCTTCATCTTGCCTTCTTCACTATTTATTCCTCAGGGAGGGTGTCTGATTTTGGGATTCTTTTCATTTTAGTGTTCAGAGTGGTCTTGCCTTGCCCTAACACTCCTCTATCTTCTTAAAACAGACAGATAATGATTACACAAATCCATGAGTACAAAGGTAAAGTTACAAGGAATAAGTTCTGGAGTTGTATTGCATGGCTAGGTGACTACAAAAATAAAAATGCACATCTTCCAAATAGCTGGAAGAGGGTTTTGAATGTTTCAGCCCTCTATCTTAAGAACTCAGTGGCCAAGTGGCCAAGCTAAAGGTGCATATTCCTCCGTGACCACAGGGAGCTTGTGCTGGTTTCATCTTGTCTCCTCATTTCTTTTTTTAAATATATATATATATATATATATATATATATATATAATATATATATATTATTAGTGCATTATAGTTTTACATATCCTTCCTGGGGAACTCTTCCCTGGTCATTAATAACAACAAAGGAATCCTATTCCAGGAGGTCTTACCCTTGAGGCGTCTGCTGCTGAGCACTCCCTGGGATTCCTAGGAGCAATTAGTAACTAGCTACCCTGACAACTGGCAGTGCTACCCCGAGAAGATTTGTCCCATCTTCTAGTGGGACTTTGATTCTTGATCGGTTGATTACTTTCCAGGAAGATATGGCGACCGGCCGAACATCCAGCTCACTGCATCAGTTGAGTCCAAAAGTGTGCTAATGGCCAAGGAGTGGGCATGTCGGGCCTGTTAGCACAGAATTCACCAGGAAAAGCTTGCAGACACAGGATTGGCCTTCCATTGTCTGTCCTAGGGAACTAAACACAGGCTCCCTCTGCCACATGCAATGAAGCATTTAAACTGAAAGATGGAAGAAGTCCCAGCCCCTCCCCTGTGATCAGAACTGTGTGCCACAGCAATGTGGTGTAATATCTCCTGGTCTCTGGTCCTATCTGGTCATATCAGTTTCCAGAGCGAGAGAATCACCAGCTCCTCTCAGAATGTGGTCAGTGGGCTGGGATCCAAGCCTTGCTGTACAAGGAGGCTTCCCAGTGGCAGGATTTTCCACAGGAATGTTAGGGATCAAGCAAGTTCCACCTCAGCCTCGGTGTCTTCAGGGAGAGGGGAATGCTGGAAAGCCCAAGGCTGTAAAGGTGTCCAAGGAGCTTTACAGCAGGCCCACTCCTTTCCCAGGCAACTACCACACAGGGGTCAAATTCATCCTATTGTTTCTAGATATCTGGGCTGTTTCCAGGCTTCTCCAGTGATGAGTAGCCATGTGCTCACCTCCTTTTGGAAGTTTATGGTCGCCTCTTTTTTCCCGCATTTTTTATTGGTGCATTATAGTTGTACATGATGATGGAATTTGTTGTTACGTATTCATACACAACACAATATAATAATAATATAATGGCCAATATCCCTCCCCAGCACACCCCTTCGGCACCCCTGTCCCTTTCCTCTACAATCACATCTTCGGATTTGAGTTCTGGAAGTAGAATTGCTAAGTCAACATTTTCTCAGTTTTGCCTGTTCTCTTTATGAGCTGTGCTATTTTATCAAAGCATTTTTAAAAAGTTCTCTAGCGATTCTAACATGCAGCCAGTATAGAGAGAAATACTGGAAATCTCATATCTCTTGAAAATTATTTGAACTCTTCTGTTTCTTGGTAAATCTCTGATTAGGCCTTCAGTTTTAAAAAAGAAATCCCTCTAAGGCATCATCACTGCCATTATAGGCCTAGAAACCCGGCTGAAGACAACAGTAATATCCTACATTTGTGCAGCAACTTCACCAACACCATTGCCTTTCATCCTCACAGTATTCCAGCAACACAAAACTGATGTTGCCATCTGCACATTACAGTTTTGATGTATAGAAGGGAGAAGTAAGCCACATAACTATCCTGAAGAACTTCTTCACCTGGGGTCCATGGATAGGCTTTGGAGAGGCACATTTGAGCCCAAATCGTATGCAATATCCATGTTCGTATATGATAGTGGTGGTGGTGTTGGTGGTAATGGTGGAGGATTTGGACAGTGTTTTCTTCAGGTTCTTGAAGGGGTATTGTCCCAAACAGGCAAAGTAGAAAGAACATGGGGTTTATATTCAAAGAAAAAATCATCCAAGTATTTTCTGGCCGTGTGATTGGATGTGAGGGAAATTTGCCAGGGACAGCTTTCTTACAGCTGCTTAACTGAGTCGAAGGTGCTGATCAGTCTCAGGCCTGAAGCCTTCCCAGTTTTGTAAGTGTGGGAGATAGCATGACCTAAGAACAGACTGAAGGACCTCTGCCCACATCAGAAACAACTCAGGCCCTCGCTGTGGCGTCCTTCACAGTGCTGAAATATTTCGAATCTGAATGGTTTTAGCAGGACACTCCACGCTTTGCCATGGGCTTCACCGTCCACTATTGTTTCACGAGCACTAGAGTCACAGTTTATATTGGGTCACTTCTCCCTAGGGTTCCCTCTTCTCTCATTGCTCAGAGCTTCACAGTTAAGTTCCTTCTCTTCATTTGGGTGTCAGCTCAACTGTCCCCTGTTCTGAGAGGCCTTTCTGGCTCACTCTGGATCAGTGCCATTCCAAGGCATATGACATGAGTCACAAATGTATAAACCTCGTAAGCAGTGTAAGAATAGGGTTTGGAGACCATGGTCCTGGCCCTGCGTTTACCAGCTGCATGGCTCAGGCACATTGCTTACCCTCTGTGATCTACTAAAATAGAATCTGCAGGGGAGTGGCTCAGCAAACTGGATTTTAACAAACATCCTATGCAATTCTTATTATCAAAGAAGTTTGGGAAATGCAAGGTATGAAATTGATGCTGTATCAGATCTGTCTGTGATTGCAGTTGAGATGTGGTTACCCTATCAAGCCCTTGCATCTTGATTAACACCCTCTTTGATTGCACAATTTTGGAAAGATTAGTGAACATCCATGAGAAAGATGGGAACACCTTCTTACCCAGGTCAGCAGTATCAACCCTGGTGATCTATGGGATCACCAGAATGAGTGCCAGGGGCTTGTGGGCAATTAAAAATCTTTACTCTCTAGGATGAATTGGAAGAATATTTTTGCACTCTTTTAATTTCCCTTCAACATTTTATAATATTTAGTATTTGAAAGTCTTCCTCTACTCTATCTTAAACACAATTCTAAATCTTATAATAAGAGAACTGTGATACCATTTTTAAAAATCTATCAGATTGGGAAATATCCAAAAGTCAACAGATTGTGTTAGCAAGAATGTGGAAATTAGATACTCTGATATATTGCTGATGCAAGTGTAATTTGGTGCAAACCCTTCAATGGGGTGAAGAATAGACATAAAAATTGTAAATGTATATAACCTTGAATCCAGTAATTATATGTTTATCACACAATATGTTAACACACATGCAAAATATCCAAACTACATAATATGATGGACTATTATACAACTTTAAAAAGGGACAATATTCTGATACATGCTATAACACAGATGAAATTTGGCTGAATGGAATAAGTGAAATAAGCCATAAATGGCTTACAGATAAGTGGCTAAGTATATTCAACCAATACACAGGGACAAATGTGTTCTTTCACTTATATAAGTGCCTAGAATAGCAAAACTCATAGAAACAGAAAGCAGAATTGTCATTATCAGGAGTCAAAGAAGGGGAACAGGGGATTTTTTTCTAACGTGTACAGAATTTATGTATGAGGTTATGGGAGAGTGTGTAGATTGATAGTAGTGATGGTCACAGGGCAATATTGATACCATTCGACTGTATGCTTAAACACAATTAAAATGTAAATTTTTATGCGTTTTTTGCTATATGCAAACTATCATATATACATGGTTATTCATTATGGTATCTATTACAGTATTACATATAAGAAGATTGTAAACAACCTAAACATCTACCAGCAGAGGTCTCCTTACACGTAAATCTTAGTATATTCATACAATGAAAGTCCATGCAGCCCAGCAGAGATCTAATGTACTTTTACAAGATGTGCATCCTTGTTTTGGTGGGTGGTGCCCTATGACTAATACTTTGTACCAGGCTCCACCTCCACATGAACCTTCAGGGGACAACCAATATCCAAACCTTAACAAGATGGATCCAAACCTTAGGAATCAAACTTATAGGCAGATATCCAAGATAGTACTTGATATGATAAGAAAGAAAAAAGGAAAAAGTAATCTAGGAAAGGTTGGCAAAAATCCAACCTGGTCTCTTGTCCAATTTCTGAAATCTAAGATGGTACACAGTTTCTGATCCCCTTGATTGAGGAGGAGACAGGTCCTACTGAAGAAGGACCATGCAGTATGGCCATAAGCCTTCCTTAGAAGAACTTGCAGCCATTTATCAGAGGACTACCCTGGGTAAAGTTTACACTCAGACCTTACTAGGTACTGGCTCTAAAGGAATTCTAATTTTTGGAGACCCAAAATGCCATTGTGGTTTACCTGTTGAAAAGAACTTACAAGAAGGTTAGGTGATACATGAAGTCTTTTTCCAAACTCAGAAAAAAGGATCCAATAAGATCTTGGACTCATCCCTGTGCTTATTTCCCATGTCTTAGGTTTAGAGTGGTAGCAGGTACACTAAATAAATTGATGATGCTCTCATCAGCTCCTGAATCTTGAAATAAATGCTATGATATGTAAAGGGTCAAACAGAAGCCCCTGGAACTGTCCCCATTCCAATTTCCAACCCAAGATAGAAAACCAAAAGCAACACCTTAACCTTGGGGAATTATACAGATTACTGACTCAATCATAGACAAGAAACACAGAATGGGTAATTTCTACCCTACATCCATTCAGTCACCTGTTTAGATAATATAAAAGCCAGAGGGTTTTGGAGAATGGTTGTAGATTATTGCAAACTGAATCAGAGGTGACACTACCTCAACAGAGCTTCTGGATAGAGAATGTTTACTGGTGCAAGTTAGCATAGCTGCTCATCATTCATGCCTACTATCCCACTTCTGATGTATAATGGACTTTTTTTGTCATTGCTAATCAGAAGCAGTTTGCCTTTGTGAAGCAGGAAGGGAGGAGTACCTGTACTCTTCCACCTCAGGGCTGTGTTGACTCTGCTTCTGTTACAGCATAGTCCAGATGGGATTTGATCACCTCTGTCCCGCAGAGCATTGTGTTGGTCTCCTGTGTTCTTGGGGGATTGGTGAATGGAAGGTAGCTAGTGTCTGGCTGCCACGGTAAAATACGGACTTGTCAGAGCATGGGAAATAAGCCTGCAAGTACCTTGCTGCAGTGGGGAAGTGTCCTTGGACATCTAGTGGACTGTGGGCATGTTCAGATAGGCTCCCAAAATGAGAGGTGAGCTGCTTCACATTGTACCTTGCTTTTTTTTTTTTAAGAGAGAGACAGAGACAGAGTCAATTTTATTTTTTCATCTGTTTTTTGTTTCTCTGACAGTTTGTGTATGTGGTGCTAAGGATCGTAACTAGGTCCTCACACATGCCAGGCAAGTGCTCTAACCCTATGCCACTGCACTAGCTCTCACACTGTACCTTGTACCATGAAGAAAAGAGGCATAATGTTTGATGGGCCTCTTGATTTTGGAAGAAACATGTACCACATTTGAGTGTGCTGTTCTGACCCAGGTATTGGGTCTGTTAGGAGTGGTGCCCAGTGACAAAACTTTCAAGCAAGTCGAAGATGTGATTCAAGATGGCTTGCTACTTGGGGCCCAGATGATCTGGAGACAGAGATGCTTCATGGAGCCTGTGTTAGTAAACATTTGGTCATTGTGACAAAATACATGAGGTAAACAGCTTAAAAGGAGGAAAGGTTTATTTTGGTTTACGGTTTCAGAGGGTTTTAGTTCATGGTTGCTTGGTCCCATCACTTGGGGTATGTGGTGAGGCAAAACATCACGGTGAGGAGGATGTGGCAGAACAAAACTGCTCACCTCATGGTAACTGGGAAGCAAAGAAAGAGACAGGAGGTGGCCTGGGTCCCAGTAGATTCCTCAAGGACACACCCCAAGGACCTACTTTCACCAAGTAGGAGCCACTTCCTAACATTTCCACCACCTCCCAATAGCGCCATCTGCTGGGACTCAAGCTTACAACACAGGAGCTTGTGGGGGAGACTTTCCAGATTCAAACACAACAGAGCTTCTGGTAAGACCCAGTAGAAGAATTAAGCCCAGTTCCCAGTGTTTTCAGAGTAGGGCAATGATGCCTTTTGACTGTTTTTCCCTCTTTGGAAAGCAGCTCCCGGCTTACTAATGGTCCCCATTAAAGACTGAACGAGTGCGTGCTCGTGGGGATACTAACTCACTCTGGCCCAAATTACTGGAACAAGCATGCGCAACAGCATTCCACTGTTAAATGAAAATGGAATATCCAAGACCAGACCGAAGGCGCAACTACCTGCATGTTCAGGTAACCCAGGCTCCCCATGGTACCTGGGCTCTTTCAGCTTATATGTAAGACCACTTGAGGATTCCTCACAAACAGTTAATAGGGAGGACAAGATGCATACCTGGTTTCCATATGAGCCCTCATGGTGTACTGGCATCAGCACATGCAGATGGCCACCACACTTCAGCTCCACTTAGAGATTGCTTGGAAAGTATGGCAAAGGGAAAGTTTCCCAATGGACAGAACTTCAGGTGGCAAGTTTGGTTGTCCACTTTGGAAGGAGAAATGCCCCCAATGTATGGATGGATATGAGTTTATGGGTACTGACTAATGCACTGGTCTGCTTGTCAGGGAAAGAACAAGAATGGAATATCAGAGACAAAGAAATCTGGGGGATAAGTATGCAGATCAACTGGATATAGGATATGAATATATTTTTGATCCAAGTGAATGCTCACCAAAAGTCATAAAGACGAATTCTTGAAGAATAAGATGGCCAAGATGATCCATACTGTGCATGCTGTCAGTCTCTCTTTACGCTATTCTGGTGGGAGCTTATGTTGCAAGGTACAATTATGGCAGCAGGGGTGGAGGCCGTGGACTCACCTTTTTACCCTAAGTGATCTGGCTACCACCACAGTTTGAATGCTGAACCTATCAATAGCAAAGGTCAAAAGTAATCTCACAATGTGACACCATTCCTTAGAGAGATAATCCAAGCACCTTAGGACACCTTGAGTACATCAGAATACTCTTATCATGAAGGGGAAGCAGTTTGTTCTTAATGGATAAATGCATGTTTGGGTGGTGGAATCACTCTTCCTTTTCACAATGGTTGCTCCGGCATTTGTTTTTATCCTTTCTTATGGTATCCCACACAACATTTGTGATGATTAGAGGCACATTTAATAGTGAAGATGTACAACAATGGGTCACGCTGTCAGAATTAGTTGGTCTTAGCACATGCTCCGTCACTCAGAAGCAGCTTGATAGGATGGTGGAATGACGGAGGTGCTGGTCCAGTGTGTGCCTTAGTCCAGTGACCACTCAATAGCAGTGGTCAGAATCAAGAACCAAAAGGTAGAAATGTGTGTGTGTGTGTGTGTGGAGGGGAATGATTCCTCTCATTATTATTACTCCTTACCATTTCTAGAATTTTCCCTTTCTATCCCCATAGTCATGGATTCAGGAGATTTGGGGCTTCAGTAGCCTAAGGGAGGGATGCTTTTCCATGCTGTGTAATCTGGCATTCCTTTTAAGTTGAAATTGGAACCTCTTCCTTGGTCATTTTTAGCTCCTCATGCTACTACATCTGGAGATAAATTGGTGGCCATAAGTCAGAGCAATTGATACCCACTGAATTGAGAAAATGGGTTTTGGGATGCAATTAAGCCAAGGTGTTTGAAACATGGGATTTGTTGCGGGAATCCATCAAAATAACCTTTCATAAACTGAGATCTTAGAGTGAATTAGGTTTGGTTCACCTATCAGCTGAAGAATGCCACTCAGCTAAGGTACTAGCAGAGAGGCAGGGTAATGTGGAGGGAGTGGAAGAAAGAAGTCATGATTTTCAAATTAAAATGGTTAGAGAATTGAGGAATGTAGCCGCCGTTTTGTATTCTCTCTCCTTCCCCTGCCCTGCTAATTTATTAAATAAATATAATTCAATAAAACAAAATTCACCATTTTACAGTGTATAATTCAGTGGTTTTTATATATTGAGATATTATATAACCATCACCACTAATTACAGAACATTCCCGTCATCTCAACAAGATACTTCTGGTAGCAGTTACTTCCAATCACACCCTGCCCCTTGCCCCTGGCAATCACTAATCCTCTTTATTTTGGATTTACCTATGCTAGACATTTTATGTAAATGTAATCATATAATATGTGGCCTTTTATGTCTGTCTGCCTTATCTTCCTCAGCCTAATGCTTTTGAGGTCATCCATGGTGTAGCACGTATTCTCACCTCTGTTTAATGGCTGAATAATACTCTGTTGCAATGATTACCCCATTTTGTTCATCAGTTCATCAATTGATGTGCATTGGGGTTGTTAATACTTTTGGCTATTATGAGTAATGCTGCTGTGAACATTCATGTGCAAGTTTGTGGCATATGTTTTCGTTGGTTTATATGTCTGGGAATGGAATTACTGGATCATATAATGATTCTGTCAAATTGTCTGGAGAAAATTCCAGTCTGTTGTCCACAGTAGTGCACGGTTTTGCATTCCCATCAGCAATATATGATGGCTCTAATTTCACCATGCGCTCGTCATCACTGGTAATCACATATGCATTTTTTATTATAGCATTCTAATAGATATTCAGGAAGAGCTCACTGCGGGTTTGATTTGCAATTCCTTAATCACTAATTGTGTGCAGCATTTCATTCTTATTGATCATTGTGTATCTTTTTTGCAGAACTGTCTGTTCTCACCTTTCCCTTTTTATAATTGGGTTATTTTTTAAGCCGAATTTTAGGAGTACTTTTTGTATTTTGTATTCTAGACTTTTGTTATATATATGATTTGTAAATATGCTCACCCATTCAACGAGTGGCCTTTTCACTTTCTTGTTGATGTCCTTTGACACGTGGAAGTTTTAAATTCTTGGTGGCTTGTACTTCAGTAACATATCTAAGAAATGGTTGCTTTCAAAGCCCAAAAGATTTACAACTATGTTTACTTCTAAGAATTTTATAGTTTTTGGTCTTCATTTAGATTTTTTATTCATTTTAGTCAGCTTTTTGCATATGGTGTGAGGTGGGGGTAAATATTCATTCTTTTCACGTGGATATCCAATTGTTCCAGCATCACATACTCAATCAAGGACTATTTGTTTTTCCAATAAATGATCTTGCACCCTTGTCAAAATCAATTGAACATAAATGTAGGAGTTTACTTCTGGACTCTCAGTTCTGTTTATTTTTATTCCTGCATCATGCAGTCTTGATTACTTTTGCTTTGTATTAAATTTTAAAAATCAGGAAATGGGGGCTGGAGCAGAGGCTCAGCGGTTGAAGCGCTTGCCTGCCATGTGTGAAGACCCAGGTTCAAACTCCAGCACCACATACACAGGTAAGTGTTGGAGAAACAAAGCCCAAATGGAAAAATAAGTAAAATTGATTCTCTTTTCTCTCTTATACTCTTTCCCTCTCTCTTAAAAAAATCAGGAAATGTGAGTACTCTAACTTTACTCTTCTTTCTCAGGATTTTTTTTATGAGCCATTTGGCGTTCTTTTCATTTTCATCTGAATTTTAGGATTAAGTTGTCCTTTTTGGGAAAAAGAAAGCAGTTGAAATTTTGATATAAATTGCATTGAATTTGTAGATCCCCCTGGAATTTTATTTTATTTTTATTTT
>PVKS010037467.1:0-18601 GCA_004027875.1 Aplodontia rufa | reverse complement strand
GAACATCGATATTGCTGTGTCACTGTAATGTGCTGATTCTAAGTCCCCTGGAAAGATACCCAGGAGTGGAATAGCAGGGTCGTATGGTGGATTCATCCCTAATTTCTTAAGGATTCTCCATACTGCTTTCCAGAGGGGCTGTACCAGTCTGCAGCTCCACCAACAGTGTGTTAGTGTGCCTATCTCTCCACAGCCCCTCTTCTGGAAGACTTTTGATTTTTGTAAGGAGTTTGGTGCCTGATAAGGGGCTGTTTAAGATTTCAATTTCATCCTGTGTCAATTTGGGGATATTTGTATGTCCATATCATCCAGATTATCTGATTTAGAGGAGTATATTTTTTCAAGATATGTTGTGATAATCTGTTTGATTTCAAAGGGTTTAGTAGTGATCACCCCCTTTTCGTTGGTGATCTTTTTGATTTGCTTTCTCTCCTTCTTTTAGTTAGTGAGAGATCTATTTATTTTTTCAAAGAATCAGCTCTTTGTTTTGTTGATTCTTTTTATTGTTTTTTGTTCTCAATTTAATTTATTTCAGCTTTGAAAATAATTGTTTCCTGTCCTCTGCTGGCTTTGGAACTAGACTGTTGTTCCTTTTGTAGAGATTTGAGTTGGAGCATAAGCTTATTTGTTAGGGATCTCTCCTGATTCTTAATGTGGACACTCAGTGCAATAAATTTTCCTCTTAAGAGTGCTTTCATGCTGTCCCAGAGGTTTCCATATATTGTATCTTCATTCTCATTTTCTTCCAAGAATTCCTTCATTACTGTTCTCATATCTTCTGGATCCATTCTTCATTTAATAGGTTGTTATTCAACCTCCACATTTATGTATATTTTGTGCCATAATTTTTGCTATTAATTATTAGGGTCATGGCATCATTGTCTGATAGGACACATGGAATAATATCTACTTTTTTATATTTACTGATATTTCCTTTGTGAAATAGAATGTGATCTATTTTGGAAAGTGATCCATGTGCTGCTGAGAAGAAAGTATACTTTACCAATTTGGGGTGGAATATTCTGTAGACATCTGTTAAGTCTGTTTGATTTATAGTGTTGTTAAACTATAGATTTATTTTATTTTTGCTTTAATGACCTGTCTATTGGTGATAGAGGAGTATTAATGTCTCCCAGTAATATTATGTTTAGGTCCAAAAGTGGTTTTATATAATGGAGTAATTTATCCACATAGTTGGGTGCATTGGTGTTTAGAGAGAATATATTCGTTATGGTTATTTATTCCTGTTCCCTTTACTAGGGTGTAGTGACCTTCTTTATGTCTTTTGATTAATTTGTATTTGAAATCCCTTTGTTAAATACAAGAATTGCAAGTCCAGCTTGCTATCTTGGGTCATATGCCTAGTAAATATTTTTCCATCCTTTCACCCTTAATCTGTGGGTGTCACTGTTTGTAAGGTGGGTTTCCTGTAAGCAGCATACTGTTGGATTTGTTTTTTGATTCAATCTTCTAGTCTGTGTCTTTTAATTGGTGCATTGAGATCATTCACATTTAATGTTAGAATAGTTATGTGGTTGTGGTTCATACTCATTGTGTTTTATTAATAAATTCTGTGCTATCTTAGTTGTCTGTTGATATCATGTACTTTTTTTGAATTTCCTGTTTGTGGCTTTTGAGGAATATTTGCTTCTTCTATCTGCAGTTTATTTTTGAGGACTCTTTGTAATGCTGGCTTTTTGTTCATGAATGCTGTAAGTTTGTTCTTATCATGAAAAATTCTTATTTCCTCCTCAAATTTGAAGCTGAGTTTTGCTGGGTATAGTATTCTTGGCTGCATGTTGTGTTCATTCAGGCATTAAAGATCTCTTTCCATTATATTCTTGCTTCCAGAGTATGTGCTGAAAAGTCAGATGTAATTCTTATTGGTTTGCCTCTGAATATAATTTGGTGTTTCTCCCTTGCTGCTTTCAATATTCTTTCCTTGATTTCCCTGTTGTAACTTTTGAATATGATATGTCTTGGCAAGCTTCTCATTTGATTAGGCCTGTTGGGTGTTCTACAAGCTTCCTGGATGAGCATATCTGACTCTATTTTTACATGGGCAAAATTTTCTTTAGCAATTTTCTTGAGAATGTTCCTTATCCCATTCATTTGTGTTTCGATTTCTTCCTATATCCCAATGACTCTTGGATTGTTTCTTTTCATTTCGTCCCAGACAGTTTAAAATTTTGTTTGTGAGCTGGAGCGGTGTCTCAGTGGTTACCACACTTGCCTTGCATGTGCAAGTACGCGGGTTCAAACCCCAGCACCACATACATAATGAAGTGTCTGAGCAATGAAAGTCCATGAAAAACTAAATAAAATTGGTTCCTTTAAAAAAAATTTTGTTTGGATTTTGTGAGTGTTTTCTTTTCTTTTTTTGTCATTTATATGCTCTATCTTGCTCAGCCTGTCCTCATTGTCATAAGTTTTTTTTCAAGAGCTGAGGTTCTGTTTTCTATAGAAGTTAGTCTATTATTAAATTTTTCATGGTTCCTCTCATGTCATTGAATGCAGCTTTTAGCTCTGTTACTTCCTTTTTGGGTATTTCTATTTCTTTGATAATAGTGTTTCTTCTCTTGAGTTTTCTCACTTAGTCCTTAATTACATCTTCTTTTAGCTCATTGTTCCTTTTAGGATTCAAATCATTGATAATATTTTCAAGGTTTTCATCTCGACTCCTGTCTTGACATCCTTTTTAGTGGAGTTTTGGGTTTGAAGTGAACTTCTCCTTGTTTCATTCTTCATTTTTGAAGAGCTTCTTCTGTACCTCTGAATTGAGATTTCCTGAGGGGAAGGTAGGTAATTCTCCAGGTGGTTTTTCCTTGCAAGTCAAAGGATCAGATCAGCCACCTACTCTTTGATGATCACCTTCTTCCAGATCTGTTTCTGCCTGAGTCCTCATGTTGCTCTACATTTTCGTTCCAGGTTCAAGGTTGCAAATCTGAACCTACCAGAATGGGGTACATCGGGTAGGGGGTGCTGCTCCAGGCTGGGAAACACCCCTGGTTGATCCTGATCTGGGGCTGCTCCCTATGTTGGCCCTAAGTAGTTGGGGCTGCTCCAGGTGGGGAACTTTCCCTGGTTCATCCTGAGCAGGGCTGCTCTGACAGGAGTCCTGTCATTAGTGTCCTGAGTGCCTTCTGGTGGGACTCGAATAGGCCCCAACAGGAATACAGGGTAATCTTGAAACTTCTACTGACATCACCATTTTTTTTCCTAGCCAGGCTGAAGCAGCATTTTGAGATTAGCTGGGTGTGATTATTAATTTTAGACACTGGCAGCTGAGGTCAGCTTTTAATTTTTTTCATATTTTGTTCTTTTATTGTTAGAATATAATTCATAGCAACAAGGGATTGAATTTACATAGATGAAGGGGTTGCAGAGACAAGACATGTCATCTGAATACAAAGGCACTGGGCTATTTTATGGCAGTATATGGTTACTTTGATTTGAACTTAAAGAAAGTATAAGGAGAAGTAGGTTATTCATTCATTCACATATGGCATTAATTCTACTAGAATTAATTTAAAGTATAATATATTAACTATAGTGAGACCCCAGGAGACAGATAACTAAAATATCATGAGAAATCTTTGAGTGGAGGCACCAATGGTACTGGCACACAGGATGGGTTTATGGATGGAGGCCATGGGAGAAATCATTGGTTTTTGGCTCTTTAGTGAACATCTTTCAGCTGTTTATTCTTTAACAATAATGGATGAAAGACTGAGGATACCTGGAAAAATTAAAACTGCTCCCTATTGAGTAGTAACAGAACAATGGCTTCTTGTCTTCCTTTCCTAATCTGTGAATAGAAATCATCAGAACTTTCAGTTCCTAGATTGGTTCTAAGGATTAAAAATATATAGAAAAAGCAATTCTCAAATTCATTTGGAACAATAAGAAACCAAGAATTGCCAAAACACTACAAGAAAGATGAAACAGGTGGTTTCGTCATACCAGATTTAAAACTATACTACAGAGCTGTAGTAACAAAGACAGCATAGCACTGGTATTAAGATAGGAAAGAAGACCAATGAAATAGAATAGAAGAACCTGAAACAAACCCTCAAATCTTTAAACATCTGATTTTTGACAAAAGGGGACAAAATGTTACATGGAGGAGAAATAGACTCTTCAACAAATGGTGCTGTTCAAACTGGACAGCCACTTGTAGAAAGTTGAAATTAGACACATATCTTTTTCCTTGCTTGAGAATCAAATCAAAATGGATCAAGGAGTTAGGAATTAAACCAGCTACCTTGCAACTGATGGAAGACAAATTAGTTCCAACACTTCAGCATTTGGGAGTAGGAAAAGACTTTCTCAACTTATATCCTAAAGTGAAGGAAGTAAAGTAAAAAAATCAGTCAATGGGATGCCATTAAGCTAAAAGCTATTGCATTCCCAAGGAAACAATCAAAAGAGTCAAGAGGTTTCCTACGGAAACGGAAAGAATCATGGACTATGATTCCTCGGACAGTGGACTCATATCCAGAATCTACAAAATCCTCAAAATCCTCAACTTCAAAAACACAAACAAGCCAATCAATAAATGGGCCAAAGAGCTAAATAGAAACTTCTCAACAGAAGACATTGATCAAGCCAATGAATACATGAGAAAGTGCTCTAAATCACTAATAATCAGAAACGCAAATGAAAACTACATTAAGATATCACCTCACACCAATCAGAATGGCAAAAATGAAGAAAATAAACAATAATAGATGCTGGAGGGGCTGTGGAGAGATAGGCACCCTAACACACTGTTGGTGGAGCTGCAGACTGGTACAGTCACTCTGGAAAGCAGTATGGAGAATTCTCAAAAAACTAGGGATGGGACCACCATACGATCCTGCTATTCCACTCCTGGGTATTTTTCCAGGGGATTTAGAATCAGCACATCATAGTGACACAGCAATATCTATGTTCATAGCAGTTCAATTTACTATTGCTAGACTATGGAAACAACCCAGATGTCCCTCACTGGATGAATGGATCCAAAATTTGTGGTACATATGCCATGGAATTTTACACAGCAATTAGAAACAATGATATTGCAGCCTTTGAAGGTAAATGGATGGCTGTGGAAAAAATTATGCTGAGTGAAATCAGCACATCCCAGAGAACCAAGGGTCGAATGTCTTCACTCATCTGTGGAGGCTGATACTAGATCCTGGCCATTGAGAGAGGTGGTCTGTTACAGGTGTTAAATCCAGATAAGGTGTAATGTTACACAATCTAATACTTTTTTTAGAGATGTTGTGGGAAAGGGAAGGAAGGGGTAAGGGTGGGTAACTGGGTGGGAGGATCTTGGAGGGAAATCTAATCTTCAGAATCTATATACATTATATATTATTTTGTTATAAATTTGTATGATTGTTCAACAAATAACTCTATCATTAAAAAAAGAACATACAATTGCCCAGCTTATGACTATCAGGTGACCCATGAGTATTCCGTGAATAGTAAACGTTGAAGTGGTGTACCTTGTGAAATTATTGTTATTCAATTCAATAAACTCTGACATTGTGGAAAGACAAAAAAAGTATAATCATATAAAATGTTGTATGTACTGATATGCACTCTGTATAGCAGGTGTATACTCTGTTAATACTCTGAATGATCAATGAGCAAGGAACTTGGCAACTCTTACTAACTACATTAAATTTTATACACTTCATGTAGGTGTTGTATTGCTATCTAAAAATAGCATTTGGCTCATTGAAATTAAAGTTGACATAAATTGACTCTAAGATATGATCTGACTAGAGTATTAAGCATTTTGTACCTTTTTAGGGCTGTACAGTTTATAAACATTAGTGAACATTGATTGCATAGACATATAGATAGAGATGGTGAGATATATTTTCCAAAATCTGTGTTGATTTAAATTTCTTTTAAGAATAAACCACCAGTAGGATGTTTTGCTTGTTATGTATGATGTTGTTACATAATAAACTGCAAAAATGGGTAGTTGTGTACAGTTAGTCAGACAATGAATAGGGAATTTACACAAATTGACCCAGCATTTTATACTCTCCCATATTACATATATCTATTTCCAGATAACCTGCATTTTTAGTTGAAAATGTCTTAGTCAGATGGTTGGGTTGCTATATTAAGCAAGCCCAAGTCACAGTGAATTAATATCATAAGAAAAGTTAATTTCTTACACTCATTGCATGAGTGAGACCACTCCTCAAAGGAGTAAATTAGGACTATTTATTGGTTCTGTGGCCCCTTAGACTTTTGCTGTCCTCCAATCAGTCATCTCCCTCCTGCCACTAAAAATGGAAGGGATAAAAATGGAAGCTTTAGGTACAAGACTGAAAAAGCATTATAGTACATTCCTTCACCCAGAACTAACTACCTGGCTCCACCTAGTTGCAAGTGGCCTGAGGAAACGCAGTCTTTCCTGTGCCCAGGGAAAAGTGAAATAATCTAAGTTGCAGCATTATGTCTATCATGGAAGTTCATCACTATACCTATATTTGTATTCTTAGAAAGTATAGCTTATTTATCACTATAAATAACTAAAATCTTTTTTAAAAATGCCTTCTGATGCTGGAGCACTGGCTCAGCAGTTAGGGCACTTGCCTGGCATGTGTGAGGATGCGAGTCGAACCTCAGCACCACGTACACAATGCAGTGTCAGAGCAATGAAAGCCACAAGAAAAACTAAATAAAATTGATTCACTTTCTCTCGCTGTCATTCTCTCTTAAAAAAATGCCTTCTATTTGTTGGCAGTACATTTACAAAAAGTATTATAAGGGGTAGCTAGAGTTTGTGATTATGAACTTTCTTTGCCAGATGTTAATCTTAGGCTTTCAAAAGTTCAGGCAGTTCAGATTACCAAAAACAAATTTCTGTATGTCTCTTTTTTCAAAATTTTTGGCACAGTGCACAAGATAATGATGTTTGCCAAATAACTTTCCACTTACACTTAATCTTGAAAACACGGCTTGTATACCAGAACTCGGGTATTTTCAAATAAGTAAAGTAATACTGTTTTGTTTTATTGAAACTGATAAAATGGAACTATAAAAGAAACCTCTCTCCTTTTCTTTCCAACCATAACACATTGGAATGAAGATAATATTCACATTGTTTAAGGTTGACTTTTTTTCACTTGACATAGTAAATAATACATATTTAAATGTGATTCAAGTAAAATTTCATATGTTAAATTGTATTATATACTAAATACACAGTTAAATTTTGTTAAGTCCATTTTAAGTTGTTATATGTCTTTATACCTGAGATGGCAATTAAAAAGACAATATTGAAATATTACTTTAATTTCATTTTTGGACATGTAAAGAAGAATTATGCATTTCTGTGGTAAGAGATGTTTGTAAATTTGGATTAGATAATCCCTTTTGTCTTAAAAATAGAATTAGAAAAATGACATGAATAATAAAATCTTAAATGTGACACAGTAAAATCTCAACGATTTAAAAAGAATGTTATCATGATAGACAATTACTTGGCTGACAATGCTTGAATATCTAATTATTTTAAATGAAAAATAACCAAGTGTGTTTCATGTGTAATAGACATATATTGTGATAACATTGTGCAGAGAAGTAATTCATTAAAGACTCCTTGGCAGAAATGTATTCAATACATTTCTCTTGGATTGTCAGCTTTGTGGCCATCCTCAGAAAAATTCTAATTGTATCCAATTAATGTGTCTGTTAATCTAGTTAAAAAATCTGAATACTTTATGTTAAAAGTAGAATGGCTAATAAAGGATTGAACAGTAAGTAACTCTCAGCCCTAATCTTCATTATAATTTTATTTTAATATTATATTCTCCAATAAGTTAGGAGTTACTTTACATATTAGTAGCAGCATTAGTACAATATTTTCTATCTTGATGTAATTTGAATTTAATTTAAAATTGAAAAAACAGTGAAGAATGGTCCCACAAATGTCTTTACCAAGACATCCCATGCAAATTTACTAATTGTCCCAATGACGTTCTTCAAAAAATCTAATCTTGGGTTATTCCTTGCATTTATCACCATGTCTTTTTCGTTTTCTTCATTCTGAAACAGTTCCTCATTGCTCCTTTGATGAGCATCACCTTGCAGTTTTAAAGAACAGAGGTCAGTTATTTTGTAAAACATTCCTCAGATTTAGTTTTCTGATGTTTTCTCTTAATGGGATTCACATGATGTATTTTTGACAGGAATTTTGCAGAAAAGGATGCTGTGTTCTTCCTATTGCATGTCAATTTAACGCATTACCAGACCTATTGACTTTGGTCACTATGTTAAGTTTATTGCTAGCTTTCTGTACTCTGATGTAACTATACACTAGTTTGAACATACATTGATGTTGGTGTTATTACTGTGGTGATTGTCAAAGAGAGATGTCCTATTTCAGTTGTTCTTTTTACCCTTATTACTTACCAGTCTAGTTTAAGGAATATCTTCTCTCTCCATTTATAATTAATTAGCGTGTAGACTCACAGATTCCAATTGTTTTCAAAATGATATAATTTGACACTATCATGATCTAGGGTGATAATCATGTTACCCTGAAATACTTGCTTTTTGGGAGTGAGTAGGATGAGGAGAAGATTGAAACGATGACTGTGGGGAGGGGAGCTGTTCAATAGATTGTACTGTATGTGGGGGGAACAATATATTCCTAAATAACATCTTAAAAATTATTTTCAAAGACTATGACAAAGAATTTGTGAATATTCTAAAACAAAATTGATATATACTTCCACCTTATGAGTTATGTCTATAGAACTTGTTAAAGTATACCAGATAAATAGTTGAAGACACACTAAAGTAAATAACATCCATATATCGATCCCATGATCCACTACTAAGCCCTCCTACATTCCATACATACCATTCCATATTCCATAGCAATTTCCTGTGAGTATAATCACTTGAAAAACTTTTAGACATAAAACAGTTTTCATAAACATGAAACTCATAATTCATGAATTTCATAAATATGATTGATGATAACCATAGTGCAAGAATGATTCCTTTTGACTTAACCAAATTCCACAGAAACTAAGTGGTATGTGAAACCAATCTGGATTTCTACTTTGATGAATCAAGAGATAATTACCAATACCTGAGTACAGTGAAATGAATTGCTGAGTAACCATGAAATGCTACTTAAATTTCAGATTTCCAGAAAAAGATAGTCATAGGATGAACTTCTAAGATCTTTATTTCTCAGCCTTTTCAATTTTGGCAATCGAACTTACTGTATCTCTTTAAGGAGATTTTCTTACATACTTCTCAATTTTTTCAAGCTAAAATTTATTACTCAGCATCTCTGAATCACTGAGATTTCAGAGAATGATTTAAGTTTAAAATGAACTTTTTAAGAAACCTGGAAAACTAAGGTTTATTTCTAAATTTTATAGCATTGAACTTTTAAAGTGAATGCCTAGTTATTCTATTATTAAATATTTTTATAACAAAAAATCTAGGTGAATTAAAAGTGTTGACTTGATTATTATCCATGTTATTATTGTAATTAAGTAGATAAGAAATTTTGTTCCAAAGAACTCATTTTCTCATGGGTTAGTTTCTTTAGAAGAGAAAGGAAGCAGGGATATTATAATATTGATTACTTGCCACAAAGAGAATCTCTCCAAAATGCAACAAACAGTTTGGGAAATGTAAAGGAACTTGGGAAAGACTGCTGAATTTGAGGAACAGATAAGCAAACAGAAACAACCTCTAACTTGTTCTAGAATAAGATCCCTATTTAGAACAATTTTGTTTTTGTAAGCCATTTTTTAAAAATATCTCAGTGTATTTTGAAGTGTTAAATTTACAGTGGTGAATACACACTTAAGTAAGGATCCAGAAATGCAAATTAACCATTTACTTCATTCCACATGTAGGTGTTGGTTACATGCTATCTGGGAACATATTTCCTTAATTATAATTGCAGAAGGAAGATACCCAGGAGCTCAAGCCAAAGGAAGTTTCTGCTCAAATTTGTATCCAGATAATTTTCTACCAATATATCAGGAATGGAAGCTTTATAAAGATAAAATGCAATGTTAATGGGTCATTGTGTTATCCTACTACAACATGTGGATTGATAAAAGATTTTTTTTAAGAGAAAGGACAGTGAGAGAGAGAGAGAGAAACAATTTTTATTTAGTTTTTCATGTGGCCTTCATTGCTCGGAGAATTTGTTGTATATGTGGTGCAGGGGTTCGAACTCGCATACTTGTGTATGCTGGGCAAGTACTGTAACCACCGAGCCACCACTCCAGCCCAGATAAAAGATATTTTAACACTCAGTGTATCTACAGGAGAGTTTATATATATCCATGTTTTAATTTTCTGCATTTATCATTATTGAAAAGTGTAAAAACTTCCAACATGTAAATTTTAATATGTTTTAACTATTATTTACTATTTTTATTTATATTGCTGAAGCAAAATTACTGATTAATTTTTTAAAAATACATTCCATCATTCTGCTTAATGTTCTGGTGAACAAATTGTTTTTATTTCATTTTTTGAGATATTTATTTTATCTAAGCAATTGGAAATCCTAAACTCCATCCCAAAAAAATCTGTGTATACAGTTAGCAATTTACTAACTCATTATTTTCAAATTTGCTCATGTATGAAATCTACCTACACATTGTGTAGAATTCCCACAAGAATATTGAAATTTATCCATAGTTGCTTTTTAATCTGAATTTTATTTCAACAAGTTTTGGATTTAAAGATTGTTTTGTACATTATTGTCTATCATGGGTGCTTAGAATTCAGTGAAATCTGTGATTGGTTGCACTTATTTCTTCAAGAACTTCATATTGACTACTTCCAGAGTGCCCTTGTCCATCTGCCATGTCTTCTAGCATGAATTAATCCTTAAATTTTTAGCACTTTATCTTGAATCTGATGCCTTGGAATAATTTTATTCACTTCAAACAATTGACATTTCAACAGAATAAATATTCCCAACTTTCCAAAGATTAATTATCACTAATATTTTATATAAAATATTAATTGGTAATAAATAATTGTGATCATTATATCAATATGCCTGATAAATAATTGGCATTCAATAAATACCTATCAGTTTTCTAGAACTGCTTCCACTTTCATGCTTTCCATTTTTAGTTGTTTAAGTGTTTGACATTGATTTGAATATTTGTACTTTTCTCAACACAGTTACATATAAATTGCATCTATATACACATATATCGACACCATATTGTTTTATGAGATTGGCGTTGTCAGAGAGTTGGACTTGGGCTAATTCACAGAGTTGGAAAAATTATGTGGATGCAAAACTTACAGATCTGTCATCACTTCACAATTCCTTTCATAATATTTATGTCCTCAAGGAAAATTCCTCACTTGAAGAATATCTCAGTGAGACAAAAATTCACTGTATATCCTTGCATTTTTAACATTCTGAAGTGTGTTAATGAAAATAAGACCCTAAAAGAGAATTTATTCCACGGAAGTTTAAATGCCAAAGTCCAGATGTTAAAACCAAACAACAGTGTTCTAACAGAAACACTTGGAATATATAATAAGAAGATTGGCACTCAGCTCATAAAGTGAATCAAAGAGCAAAATCTTATGGAAGCTTCCTCACATGATCTTTCATGTATACCCTTAAAACAATGTACTTATGGGGTGCTTTTTGTTTATTCTCTTTAACAAGATCCATTTGATTCTGTTTGATACAGATTTTGAATTCTTCTATCTGTACTGTACAAGTAAATTAGCAATGTGAAGAGAACTTGATCATAGGAGAAAAATATTTTCACAACTGTCTGCCTTTCTGCAATTAACATTTGTTTCTTAGTACACAAAACCCTGGGCTCACACATGTACATGTTTGTAAAATATATCCTACATGACCAATAAATACAATTTTCCTAACCTCACATCCCATATTGGTCTAATAGTTATTAATTCACAGCCTTTGAACACATTCCCCCTATAATTCATTGCTTATTATACAACAATATATTTATATCAAGAATAGGAAATAAATGGTGAAAATATATGTTAAAAGGAAAATATTGTAATGTAAAGAAAATTTACTGATTTTCTTTCATTTGAGTACTTTAAAATACTATCATTGGGGTCTAGAGAGGTGGCTTGTTGGTTATGGCACTTGACCAGCATGCTCTAGTATGGGAGTTCACACCACAGCACCATGTACACAACAAAGTTTCGGAGTAATGAAGGCCACATGAAAAACCAAAAACAAAATTGAATCTCTCTTTCTCTCTCTCACTATCCCTCTCTCTTAATAAAAAAAAATATGATCATTGTAGAGAAATTTTGGTAAAAATGGGAAGAATCTCTTTTAAGGGTCAACTCTGAAAAGACATAGAATATTAGACTATTGAAAAGATTTTAAGAACTGGGGACTTAGCTCAGTGGTAGGGTGCTTGCCTGGACTCCCCAAGACACTGGATTCAATCTGCAAAATGTGCACAATCTCACACATTACTCCAAGACTTTGTTGTGCCCTTTTATAAACTGAGATTTTCTTTTCCATGGTTCACTTACTCACAACCAAGCATGTCACTATATCATCTCACATCACAGGTACAAGGAAGAATAGCATACAGATGATATTTTGAAAGACAGAATGAATCCACATATTAATATAATTCTTTTTATATTATTATAATTATCCTATTTTACTCTAGGTTATTGACACTAAAATCTGACTGTGCTCAATTTATAAATTAAACTTTTCATAAGTATGTATGTGGTATAGGAAAAATCATAATATATACAGGGGTTGGTACTATTTGCTGCTTCAGACATCTACTTTGTGACTTGGGATGAGGTGGGAGGAAACTAATGTATATTAGAATTAAATCTGATTTTCTGTTAAATCTTTATATCCTTCTTAATCTTACTTGGTTTGTTATAGAATGTCAATTAATTTTCCCTCTACCTATTTTTTTTCTGTTTCTTGTTGTCATCCTTTATATATATCAAGGAGGTCTATGGTATTTGATGCATGGACATAAACCTTTACTTAAAAACAAAACAAAACAAAAAACTCTTCTTTAGTTAATTGTATTAGACCCCTATTCCCACTTTGTCTGCCTAAGTAGATGTTACTACTATTTGTTTTGGGGTAATCAGCTGGATGTGCAAAGATATTTCTTTTATTTTCTTTTTTAATTCATCAAATATGGTCTTACAATTAGGAGGTATTCATCATCAAATAGTCAAGAACAAAAGTATAATGATAGGACAAGCCAAGGCTGGTGCCAGTCCATGGTTTACCACCCTTGGGTTCCCCATGGTTCCATGTTTCCCCCTACTTAAACCCCAAGTTAATTGGACTTCTCCTGGAAGTCAGAGGTTCCCTTCTGATCAGATTCACCCATACTACCTCCCAATGGTCTCCTTGATGTCCTTCCTATTCCCTTCCCCCTTCCCTGCCTCCTTCCCTATGTCTCCCAGGAACCTAGGCAAGGTTCCCCATGATCATGTAAAAATTCATACATGTTGAGGTAATTGTTAGGCTAGTCATCTATCATACTGTTTCTGCATGTATTCTAGCTTCCACAAATGAGAGAAAACATTCAGCCCTCGAGTCTCTGAGTTTGGGATACTTCACTTTGCAACTTTTTTTTCCATCTCCATCCATTTGACTGCAAAAGCCATAATATCATTTTCTCTAATAGCTGAGTAGTATTCCATTGTTTATATGTACCAAAGTTTTTGAATCTGCTCATCAAGTAAGGGGCATTTGGGTTTTTTAACCACTCATCACGTGAGGGGCATCTGGGTTGGTTCCATAATTTAGCTATAGTAAATTGAGCTGCTACAAACATTGAAGAAGCTGTATCTCTATAATATGCCGATACTAGTTCTTTTGGGAAGATACCCAGGAGTGGGATAGCTGGGTCAAAAGGCAGTTCCAGCCCTAATTTTTGAGGAGTCTGCACACTGATTTCCAGAGTGGCTTTACCAGTTTGCAGTCCCATCAGCAATGTAACGTGTTCCTCTTTTCCCACATCCCCTCCATTCTGTCACTGTTTGTGTTCTTCATTTTTGCCACTCTAACAGGAATCTCATTGAAGTTTTGATTTGCATTTCTCTTATTGCTAGTGAGGTAGAGCATTTTCTCATATGTTTATGGGCTTTTTGGAATTCCCTGTTGAGAAGCTTCTTTTTAGTTCCATAGCCCCTTTATTAATTGGATTATTTGTGATGTTGGTATTTAGTTTTTTTAATTTCTTTGTATATTCTGGATATTAGCCCTCTGTCTGAGGTGTAGCAGGCAAAAATTTTCTCCCATTCTATAGATTCTCTCTTGAGACTCTTAACTAAATCTTTAGCTGTACAAAAGCTTTTTAGTTTAATTGCTTCCATGCATTTATTCTTTTTTTTTTTTTTTTTTTTTTAAAGAGAGAGGGACAGTGAGAGAGACAAAGAGAGAAACAACTTTATTGAGTTTTTCACATGGCCTTAGTTGCTCCAACACTAGTTGTGTACGTGGTGCTGGGGTTCGAACCCAGGTCCTCGTGCTTGCCAGGCAAGCGCCAAAACCGCTGAGCCACCGCTCCAGCCCCATCCATGCATTTATTCTTGACTTTACTGCTTGCCGCAGGGGAGTCCTATTAAGGAAGGCTGTACCGACCCCTATGTCATGTGATGTTGATTGTTTTCTTTTTCAAGCAATTGTAGAGTTGCTGGTTTAATATTCAGATCCTTGAACCATTTTGATTTAACTTTTGTGCAGGGTGAAAGGTAAGGATCCAATTTCAGTTGTCTACATATGGCTGTCCAGTTTATCCAACATCATTTGTTGGAAAGGAAGACTGAGGGGCTGGAGCAGTGGCTCAGTGGTTTTGGCACTTGCCTGGCAAGCATGAGGACCTGGGTTCAAACCCCAGCACCATGTACACAACTAGGTTTTGGAGCAACGAGGGCCATGTGAAAAACTAAGTAAGGTTGTTCCTCTCTTTCTCTGTCTCTCACTGTCCCTCTCTCTTTAAAAAATAAAAAGAAAGAAAGAAAGGAAAGACTGAAAGCATTTCTACTGAATTCAGGAACAAGACAAGGCTGTCCACTTTTACAACTCTTGTTCAATATAGTCCTTGAAACCCTTGCCAGAGCTATCAGCCAAGAGAAGGAAATCAAAGGAATTCAAATAGAAAAAGAGGAAGTCAAGTTTTCTCTATTTGCTGATGACACGATCCTCTACCTAGAAGAACCTATAAGCTCAACCAGACTTCTGGAACTTATAAAGGATTTCAGCAGAGTTGCTGGCTATAATATTAACACCAATAAATCATTAGCTTTCCCATACTTCAGGCACAAGACCACTGATGAAAAAAATCAGGAAATCTGTCCCTTTTACCACCTCCTCCAAATAAATAAAATACTTGGGCATAAATCTCACAGAGGATGTCAATGACCTATACAACAAAAATTGTTGAACTTTAAAAAAAGAAATTACAGAAGATGTAAGTAGATGGAAAAACATTCCATATTCATGGTTAGGTAAGTCAATATCATCAAAATGGCCATTCAACCCAAGGCCCTATACAGATTTAATGCAATCCCCATCAAGATTCCAATGTAATTCTTCACGGATATAGAAAAAGCAAAACTCAAATTTGTATGGAATAACAGAAAACCCAGACGAGCCAAAACATTACTCAGCAAGAAGGAGGAAGCAGGTGGTATCTCAATTCCTGAACCTGAAATTATACTATAGGGCTATAGTATCAAAACAGAATTGAAGACCAATGGAATAGAATAGAGAATTCTGCACTGATATTTCAATGTGAATTTAAAGTTTATTTCCTTGAGGACCAAAAAGATCGACATACCACTTGACATATTAATTAGCCATTTGGTTTTCTTATATAGAATTTTTTAATATACTTTTCCTGTTTATATTCTGGTTTGGAATTACTTTTGTTAACAATATACACAGGCTCTCGCTAAAGTACTGATATTAACCCTTTATTTGATCTCCAAGTTTCAAACATCGGTTGTATTTACTTTGTCTTGTCTTGATCATCATGTCATATTTCTTACAAAAGCTTTAAATTTTGATTATCCAAATATTTTTTGTTTTGCATTTATAACTTCTACTTTTCCTGTGTTTAGTAGAATTCTAGGTTATAAGTATGACTTCCTATTTTTTCTAAGAAAAAGAGATTCTAACTCTATCGTAAGCCAAGCAATTTTAAAGTAAACTGATGATTTTATTTCCACATCTTTAAGATGTTTGGTCTATTCTTAGTCTTTTCTTAAGATATTACTTTTCCAAATAAATTTTACAATTAGTTTATCAAATATTTGGATGGACTACATACAATTTCTATTAAATTTGAGTTAATGTTATAGTTCTAATTATTAATGTGTTACATTTTCTCTTTAACAGACTCTTCCAATGTGTCTACATTGTATATAATTTTACTTTCATATTAAATCATTCCTGCTAAAATTATTGAAGTATGACCTTGAACATCACTTTTAGAAAAGCAAATATTTTAATTATGTTTAAGAAGAATATGTATTTTCACATTTTTAATTGCAACAGTGGAGAATTTTTAATTGCTTTAAATTTTGTTGATGTTATTATAAAGTCTATTATTTTTATTTGCTTAATGAGACAATTGTTTTAAAAAATCAGTAAAGTAAATTATCAATTTGTATTTCACTATCCTGTCAAATGTTTTATTAAAAATTGGGAATTAATACTCTTTATAGTGTTCAATACTTCTAGCTTGTCCCCAGATAATCAATTATTTGTTGTACATAAGTTAAATAAGATTTCCTATTATTATCATTTTTCTGGCATGAATTTCCTACCCTCTATATTTCAATACTTTCCTTTATATGTGAGCATATTTTTATCATAGCAAATAGCTGGACTTTTAAACTTTATTGAGCCTCACTGCTTTAGTCTTCTAGTTAGAAATTCTCTTCCACACACTATCTTGTGAATCCTGACACATATGTAGTATTTCTATCCTTTTATTTCTATTTATCCCACTTTTCAGTCTCATTTGTTCCACTGCTTCTCTTTGATCCTTTCTTTTAAAGGAATTTCATAACAATTGTTTATCTCTCTTTTCTTCTCTTATCAGTTTTTGAATTCTTTGCTTATAATATATAATTAGCAGTTATAAAACTACTTTATATAATAACATGCATTTGAAATAATATCAGGACACTTCCAAGTTAGATATCATATTCTTTGCCTGCAATATTCTTATGAAGTATGTCATTTGTTTTCTCATTAACACTCAGAATTAAGGTAGGAATAACATAGGCACTGTGTTGGGAGGAACAGTAGTCTCTTGTAATAAGTTTAGCAGGCAAAGGTGTTTTCTAGCTCTCTCTCCCAGTCAATCCAGTAGTAAATGCTGGCAAAAACTTCAAATCTTCACCTGTATGGAGCTGAGAGGAATTAATTAATCCTAATTTCTTCATACTCTAAGACATATTCTCCTACATCTACCCTGTATTTCTTTGTAGACCAAGAGTCTTCCTCAAATTATTGCTTTATATTATTCCTTCTCTTGATTTATTCTATAATTCTCTCCCCTTTGATTCTTTAGAAGTACCTAAATATTTCTTTAACTCTAGAGGCATAGAAGAAATAAAGCATTCACAAGGCTGTTAGAAGTAGCAGAAACATTTTAAGTTCAAAATATATCCAGAAACAATTTCATTATACTGTTCTTTTTAAATAATCTGCATTACATTTGAATATTATAAACATTATGATTTATTTATTAAGGACATGTTTTCAAGTAGAACTGGTTTAGATTCCACATCTACTAGCTGCTATCTGTCTGAACTTGCCACTTCCTTCCTTTCTCTAGGTCTTAATTTTCACATAAAATGGCAGTGTATGTCAGTCTTATACAAACATTATGGGAACTCAATACATGAAAATTATGTCAGACACTGATGATTAATTTTAGGTGTTAATTTGACTGGATTAAGAAATACTTTCCAAACTATTGAAGCATTATTTCTGGGCACATCTGTGATGTATTTCCAAGGGCACTAGCATGTAAGTCCATGAAGTGAGTTTCGAAGATCTGTCCTTCACATGGGTGGGAACCCTCCAGTCAACTGTCTTGCTTTCTCAGGGGGAAAAAAAAACAAAACAAAACAAAATAATCTAAACAAAAGCAAAGTAACATCTAATTGGTCTGTCTCTCTCTCCCAGGACTGGGAATCATTATTCTGGCCTTTGACATTAGAATTCCAGGCTTTCTACCCTTGGTCTCCAGAATTTATACCACTGGCTACCCAGATTCTCAGACATTCAGACATGGACTGAACCAGGATATAAGCATCTCAAGATCTTCAGCTTGTAGATAACCTATGTAAATCTATTCAAATATTTATTACTATTCTAATAGTTTTATAGTAATATTTATCCAAATATTAGCTATATCTGTGTATACGTATATGTGTTTGTGTAGATCATACTCAAAGGGAGCAAATTCCAAGCTGAAGTTGGAGAATGCAAATCAAGAGTCATTTCATCTTCCATGGGAATTCTAGGGTTACACCTCTGGCAACTGTGAAGGATTATTAAGCAGAATGTGGTAAA
>PVKS010037466.1:0-18647 GCA_004027875.1 Aplodontia rufa | reverse complement strand
TCTTGAGTTTTCTCATTTATTCCCTTCATTATCTCTTCTTTTAATTCACTGTTCCTTTTTGTTATTAGATCATTGACAATCTGTTCTAGATTTTCATCCCAGTCCTCGGCCCCCTTACTAGGGGAGTTGTGGAAAGAATTCTACACCCAGCAAAACTCAGCTTCAAACTTGATGGAGAAATAAGAACTTTCCATGATAAGACAAAACTGGCAGCATTCGTAAATAGAAAACCTGCCTCACAAAGAATTCTCAAGGAAACTCTCCTGAGAGAAGAAGAAGTAATTGATACTCAAAACCCACAAACAGAGGAAATTCAATAAAAGTATCACCCATCAATAACCAGCCAAGACAATCACAGAACTAGCTAAATAAGATGCAATGACTATGAACAAACCACACATTTCCATTTTAACACTGAATGTGAATGGTTTAAATGCATCACTCAAAATACATAGACTAGCAAACTGGATCAAAAAACAAAATCCAACAATATGCTGCTTACAAGAAACTCACCTAACAGGCAATGACATCCACAGATTAAGGGTGAAAAGATGGGAAAAAATCTGCCTTGCATGCAGCTCTGGAAAGAAAGCTGGTGTCACAATACTAATATCTGACAAAGTAGATTTCAAGCATAAATCAATCAGAAGAGATGAAGAAGCCCACTACATAGAACTAAAAGGAACCCTACAACAGGAAGAAATAACCATAGCTAATATTTACTCTCCAAACAACAGTGCACCCAACTATGTGAATAAATTACTTCATGACATCATACCACTCGTGGACCTCAACACAATAATACTGGGAGACTTCGACACTCCTCTGTCACCATTGGATAGATCATCAAAACAAAAAATCGATAAAGAAATCATCAGCCTAAATAACCCCATAAATCAAATGGACCTAACAGAAATATATAGAATATTCCATCCCAAGTTAACAGAATACACCTTCTTCTCTGCAGCACATGGTTCCTTTTCCAAAAATAGATCATATTCTGGTTCATAAAGATAGTCTCAGCAAATATAAAATATAAAATATATTATTCCATGTATCTTGTCAGACCACAATACCATGACCCTAGCAATCAACAGTAAAAATTGTAACAGAAAACACACATATTCATGGAGATTGAATAATACTCTATTAAAAGACAAATGGATCCAAGAAGACATGAGAGTAGAAATCCAAAAATTCTTAGAAGAGAATGAAAATGAGGACACAACGTATTGAAACCTCTGGGACAGCATGAAAGCATTTGTAAGGGGAAAATTTATATAATTGAGTGCCCACATTAAAAATGAAGAGAGATCCCAAATAAATAAGCTTGTGCTCCATCTCAAAGCCCATCAAAAGGAAGAACAATCTAACTCCAAAGCCAACAGAAGACAGGAAATAATCAGGATCAGAGCTGAAAACAATGAAATTGAGAACAACAACAACCACAACAACAACAAAAAAAAAACAATAAAAAGAACTGATGAAACAAAGAGCTGGTACTTTGAAAAAATAAACAAGATAGATAGACCCCTAGTGAATCTCCCTAAAAGAAGGAGAGAAATGAAGCAAATCAATAAAATCTCCAACAAAAAGTGAGCTATCACCACTGACCCCACGGAAATCCAATAAATTATAATATCATATTTTGAAAAGCTTTACTCCTCCAAATTAGATAATTTGGAAGAAATGAATAAATTTCTAGACACATATAACATCCCTAAATTGACACAGGACAATATTGAATTCCTAAAGAACCCAATCACAGGCACTGAAAACCATATTGTAATTAAAAGTCTACCAAAGAAGAAAAGTCCAGGACCTGATGGCTTTCCTGCTGATTTTTACCACACTTTTGAGGAGGAAATAACACCTCTCCTAATTAACTTATTTCAAGAAATTGAAAAGGATGCAACTCTTCCAAACACTTTCTATGAAGCAGCCATAACTCTGATACCAAAACCCATCAAGGATACATCAAAAAAAGAAAACTACAGATCAACATCCCTGATGAACTTGGACATAAAAATCCTTAATAAAGTCCTAGCAAACCATTTTCAAAAACTTAGCAAGAATATAATCCATCATGATCAAATGGGCTTCATCCCAGATATGCAGGGCTTGTTCAACATATGCAAAACAATTAATGTAGCTCACCACTTAAACAGAATCAAGGACAAAAACCATATGATCATATCTATGAATGCAGAAAAGGCTTTTGATAAAATTCAGCATTCTTTTGTGCTCAAAACTCTAGAGAAGATGGGGATCAAAGGAGCTTTTCTGAACTATGTAAAGGCTATACACATTAAACAGTCAGCTAGTATAAGATTAATGGAGAAAAGCTGAAAGCATTTCCACTAAACTCAGGAACAAGACAAGGCTGTCCACTCTCACCATTTTTATTCAATACTCTTCTTAAGACCCTAGCAGGGGAAATAAGGCAAGAGAAAAAAATCAAGGATATTAACAGGAAGAGAAGAAGTCAAACTCTCCTCTGTTGATATGATCCTGTATCTGGAAGATCCAAAAAACTCCACCAGTAAACTTCTTGAACTTATAAACAGATCTGGCAAAGTGGCTGGCTACTAGATCAACACCCATATAAATAAATAGCCTTACTACACATTAATAATAATAGGGCAGAGGATGAAATTAGGAAATCAGTCCCATTCACAATATCCTCAAAAAGAATAAAATACTTGGGAATTAACCTAATAAGGGAAGTCAAAAATTTCTACAACAAAAATTATAAAAATGTCCATTCTGCCAAAAGCACTATATAGATTCAATGCAATCCCCATTAAGCTACCAATGTTATTCTTTACGGATATAGAAAAGGCAATTCTCAAATTCATTTGGAACAATAAGAAACCCAGAATAGCCAAAATATTACTAAGCAATAAAGAAGCAACAGGAGGTTTTGTTATATCAGACCTAAAACTATATTATAGAGCTGTAGTAATAAAGACAGCATGGTACTGGTTTCAAGATATGAAGGAAGACCAATGGAACAGAATAGAAGACCCTGAAACAAACCCACAAATCTTTAAGCATCTAATTTTTGACAAAGGGGGACAAAATACTACATGGAGAAGAGACAGCCTATTCAACAAATGGTGCTGGACAAACTGGTCAGCCACTTGCAGAGAGTTGAAATTAGACCCTTATCTTTCACATTGTATGAAAACCAAATCAAAATTGATAAAGGAGCTTGGAATTAAACTGGCTACCTTGCAACTGATGGTAGACAAATTAGGTCCAACACTTCAGCACTTGGGATTATGCAAAGACTTTTTCAACATGTCTCCTAAAGTGAAGGAAGTAAAGTCAAAAATCAGTGATTGGGATGTCATAAAGCTAAAAGATTTTGTACTGCCAAGGAAACAATCAAATTAGTCAAGAAGTTCCCTACAGAATTGGAGAGAATAATGGACTTTGATTCTTCTGACAGCGGTCTCATATCCATAATCTACGAAATCCTTCAAAAATATCAACTTCAAAAACACAAACAACCCAATCAATAAATGGGCCAAAAAACTAAAAAGAATCTTCTCGGCAGAGGACATTGATCAGGCCAATGAATACATGAGAAAGTACTCTAAATCACTAGTAATCAGAGAAATGCATATGAAAACTACATTAAGATATCACCTCACACCGGTCAGATCGGCAAAAGTGAAGAAATTAAACAATAATAGATGCTGGAGGGGTTGTGGAGAGATAGGTACACTAGGTACACTAGCACACTGTCAGTGGAACTGTAAACTGGTACAGTCCCTCTGGAAAGCAGTGTGGAGAACCCTCAAAAAACTAGGGATGAACCCACCATATGATCCTGCTATTCCTCTCCTGGGTATTTTTCCAGAGGATTTAGAATCAGCACATTACAGTTACACAGCAAAAACAATGTTCATAGCAGCTCAATTTACAATAACCAGATTATGGAAACAACCCAGATGCCCCTCACTGGGTGAATGGATCCAAAAACTGTGGTACATACATACCATGGAGCTATACTCAATAATTAGAAATAATGATGTTGCAGCCTTTGAAGGTCAATGGATGGCTATGGGAGAAATTATGCTGAGTAAAACCAGAATAACCCAGAGAACCAAGGGTCAAATGTCTTCACTCATCTGTGGAGGCTGGAACTAGACTCTGGCCATTGAGAAAGGAGGTCAATTCTCATGATTTAAATCCAGAAAAGTTGTAACGACATACAACTCATGGCATTTGTAGAGATGTTTTGGGAAGGAGGGAGGGGAAGGGAAAAGGGTGAATGTTTTGGGGGCAGCTCTTTGGGGGGTTTATTCAGAACTTACATATATATTATGTTTTTTGTTAGAAGCATGTCTGATCATTCAACAAATAAATTTTTTAATTAAAAAAAGCTCAACTGTTGGAGGTAACTGATAAACAGTGAAAGTAGCAGAGTATTTGATTGTAGCTCAAAGTTTGCACTAATTGAGTGAATAAATAAATAAGATAGAATAGATAAATCACAAATAAAAATTCAGAAAATTTTGTAGACACACCAGTCTCCTTTCCTCAACCATAGACTGTGCAAAATGACCGTAAACAAAAGAAAAATGAGCAACTCTACAAAGGAGAAATCATAAAAATTGCTTCAGCAAGATAAGGAAGTTCAATATCACCAGGTCATTCATGCCAACAGCACATTTTCTTGGGAAAATGGGGTGAAAGTAGAAGTTTACCAATTTACGTAGTTCTGTTCTTCCCTATAGCCCATTACCCTCATCTAGCCACAGAATACATCAGATAAACTCAATTAAGGGACATTCTAGAAAATCTCAGATAAATGTTCTTCAAAGCTATCAAGGACATCAAAAGTAAGTAAAAATCTGAACAAATGTCAAAATCTACAGAAACTTGAAACAAGATAAATAAAAGTACTCTTATAGATGAATTCTAGAAAAGAAAAAGAATAAAAATCAATAAATGCATGTAGGAATTGATTATTATGTAAACTGGATTTTTATGTATTTTTGTCTAATACATACTGTATAAATAATTTTCTTTATTAATCAATTGTCCTTTCATTTTCATTAAAAATTTTCAAGTATTTTAAGAATTTTAATATTTTCTAGTTGATATTGGCTAAACATAATTATTCATAATCTGAAATGAGAGAACATCACCAGATCGTTATGTAGACTAGTTATCAGCTCCTCAATCCATCTAGAATTTATTTGATTTTGTGCAAATTTTAAAAATGAGGTCCAAATTATAGATATAAAATTCACACATTCTGTCTCCACTGAATCAAAATGTAAATCTGACAAATCTATATACACAAACCAGACTATTTTGAATTTTCTTTTTCTTTTCAGAGATACATGTGTGTATACATTCAGTAGTTCATGCTGTATTAAAGGCTTTTTTCTTATGATTCTGTAATATGATTTGTTTTGGTAGAGCATGTCTTTCATCTTGTATTCCTTTCTAATTTGTTCTTGAATACTATTGGGAAATATATGTCTCACATGGTTTTAGAACAATCTTTTAAAATTAACTGAAATATTTGAGAATTATAATTAGGGTGAGTGCTATAGGCTGGATCTAGAATGTTCCTCCAAAACCCATGTATTAAGGGCTTGGAACTCAGTTCATGGTTCTGTTGGGAAGAAGTGGCATCCTTAAGAGATGAGACCTAGTCCAGGTTTCATGTCACTGGGGGCATGCGCTTAAAGGGACACAAGGGGCCCTGGCCTCTCTCCTTTCCACATCCCAGTCATGAGCCTGCAGTAATACCCGGCCTTCCACAGGCCCAGAAGCTGGGGGAACAATAGACCATGGACTCCAACCTCCAAAACTGTGAGTCAAAAACAACCTTCCTCCTGTTATAAGTTGGCATTCTCATGGCTCTGCTACAGTGGCAGAAAGCTATCACAAGGATGTTAGATGTAATTTAGAAGAACATACATCAGACAATGTTAAATTCTTTCAGGAATGCAATAGGTTTCCTCATTCACTCAGGTATTCCATTGTTCTTTTTGCTAAGAGTTTAAAGTTTACTTCAGATAGGTTTAAAAGGGCTGGAGCAGTTGTTCAGTTGTCAACGACACTTGCCTGGCATGTGTGAGGACATAGGTTTGAACCCCAACACCACATACACAATGAAGTATTGGAGCAATGAAAGATGCATAAAAAACTAAATAAAATTAATTTTTTCTTTATCTCTCTTAAAAAATATGTTTCTAAATTGCTCAGAGACTACATGTGTAGTCTTTTAAAAGAGCTCATTGACATACCATAACAGGACATAGGTACAGTGTGATATTTTGAGACATGTACACAATATATAGCTGTTGAATCTTGGCCATCAGTACCTCCATCCCCCCGAATGCTGATCATTTCTCAGTTGTGTTCTCTTCTGGCTGTTTTGAAATGCACAATGAATTATGGACTACCATGGTTATTGGACTGTGCTGTAGGACACTAGAACTCCATCCTCCTGGCTATGTTTTTGCACCCAAAGACCCACCCTTCCAGCCTCTGTTTATCATTGTTTCCCACTCTTCAATTACTATTTCTGTGAATTTAACTGTTTCATAGGTGAGTAATAAAAGGTTGCATTCTTCTTTCTAGGCCTGGCTTATTCGACCTAACATAATATTTATGTACATTTTTCTTAAGAGAGAGGGACAGTAAGAGGGATAGGGAAAGAGGGAATCAATTTTGTTTAGTTTTTCATTGTTCTGACATGGTGCTGAGCTATAAACTCATGCTGCATCCTTGTGCATGCTAGGGAAGTGCCATAACCACTGAGCCACCACTCCAGCTCAATATTTACATATATTCTTGAAAATATAAAAACTCTAATTATTTGCTTTTGAAAAACATACATAATGTGCAATCATTTAATTCTGGACTGGGGTGAGGGTAATGTGGAGGTGAATCAGGATTATGATCTGGGCATATCATATTGTTAGTACACATGAATTTATGATTGAACAACTACACAATTTCCTCAATAAAATTAAAAAAAGATACAGAAAACTCCCAAAAGTATATATACATTACAAACTTGTATAACTATACAATAATTTACTCCTAATAATTCTAAATTTGATTATCTTGAAAGGTCTATAATTTAAAATTTAAAAGAATATATCATTGCTAAATTGCCTTCTGATATACATAGTAGCTCTAGAACTTCAAATCATGAAAACACTCAAAAAAGAAAAATAAAAACTTTTTGTTACTTCCCACATTTATGAATTCAGTTTAGAAGTAGATCAGTTAATATGTAAATAATTCTAAAACATGATTTTGCTTAAAATCTATAAGAAGATGGTTACTAGTGAACTATAAAATTCTTTGAGAATAGCAGTTATATGTTTATTTGAATATTTTCACCTGCCTTCAAGTATTAATTTACAATATTGCATAGGGAATTATGCTTGCATGGTTTATTCTAAAATAAATTCCAAGTCCCTGTATGACAGGGGAATTAAAACATAATTGTCTAAATTGAGGAATTGAGGAGTTACTTGAAATCTTCCCCAACAATATCTGACCACAGGAGAAACAGCGAACTTATCTCTGGAGACAGAATTGGGGCAGAATGGGGAATCCCTGGACTGCAATCCTGCCTTGTTTATGAATTCTACTTAAATAAAATTTGTGGGACTTTGCTTGAAATCTAATGAAAGTAGTAGGATGAAGTTGTCTGCAGCCTTTTATAGCTTTTTATCCGTTACGACTGCTCTGTTCCCTACAGTGTATCTGTGCAGTGCAGAAAAAGTTCACAGCAGATGATTATACTAAGACACCAAAGCCACTGGAGTGTGAGATAATCTTCAGAGCTGAGAATTAGTGTTTCAGGCAACCAAGTGAGAAACTGAAGGGGAGTTATTTCTTCAGAAAGTTTAACAGCTAAGATACACCTGAAGCTGTAGCTCCTTGTTACTGCTTAAATCCATACTTTTGATGATTTGGTTACATGTTGGTACAAGTTACGTTTTTCCCTATCTTACTTATGCTCCCTCTGCTAGTAAAATGTAATCACTGATATAGTGTGTAAATTATTTAATAAAAATAGTGAAGCTTTAAATGTTTGCAAATTCATGTAAAAATTAAGCAAACAAAATTATTTCCTTTTTTTTTAAAGAGAGAGAGAATCAATTTTATTTATTCTTTTGGTTTGAGTTTTCCCAACACTTTGTTGAATATGCGGTGCTAGCATTTGAATCCTGGTCCTTACACATGTCAGGAAAAACGCTCTACCACTGAGCTACCACTCCAGCCCCAAAACGATTCTTTATTAAACTTTTGAGTACAGAGGGTGGAGTTCAACTGGGCTTCCCTCCACCACATTTGCGGACATGATAACATTAGGGAAGTAACATTGCAACATGTAGAAATCACCTTAGGATCAGAACATTATAATGGAACAAGTAATGGGACATTTACGTAGGATTTCTGCTTTCATTTAAAGTTTATGTTGGAACAGGATAATTTGCTTCATGAGTATAAAAATTCTATGTCTAGTTTGTTCTTTGTATGGAAAACAGTAAAACATTTTTTCATTCATATGTAAATTGCTTGTATTGCTACCTCTGGTCCAAAGTGGAAGAATGTCTTAGTGCTACTCATGATTGGTTTCAAATTATAATTTCTATATTTACTTTTATATGTTAACTGAACATATAGTGAACACAATCATTAAGTCCTGCATTGCTTCTCTAAACTTATTGGTTTATGTATTTTATATCTTTGAGGTCTGTGTAATTTTATCACTATTATGGGCAAGTTAATCATCATAAATATGCTTAAAACCCATAATTAAGTATATGCCAATCATAGTTAAATTAGACATTTATGTTTATGAAAGTTTACTGGAACTGAATATCCTCTATCCTTTGCTTTGGAAGAGTTTAACTCTGTGAAATAACTTTGAGTATAAACAGTTCCACCAAATATTTTACAGTGAAACATGGAAATTGTTATAACTGTGAATGTTAAACATGACTGTATTTCCAAAGACTAAGTGAAGAAGTGAAATGGAAATGCTTATTTAGAAATCAATAAATAAAGTTTTTGTTACAAAGAAGTAAACTAAAGAAACCTATGAGGGAAAAGTGGGCCAAGGAGGTAGGAGGCATGACAGGCCAGGACCCAGCTCATCACCTCATGGCCACACAGCTCACATCCACCATTATGGAGTACATCCAACTGATTACAATAAAATGGAACATGTTTCCATACACCCCATAATTCAAAATGTTTATCATTTGAAATCTGACACACAAGAGGCAGTTTCACTCTTTCCCCTTTTAACTGAGAGAAAATAGATCTCTTTTCAGAACTGTCCATCTTGCCCATCTTTCTGCATTTGCAGTCCAGGCAAATGACCCAGGCCACACTGGAAATATCTGCCATGGGTTCATCACCTGGATGTATGTGGCTTCTAATGCTAAGGTCTGTGTGGAATTTTCACAACAGAAATTGACCTTCTATGTAGTTTCAGACATTAAAACAAAAGGCCAAGAATGACTAGCAACATTAGGAAGTAGTAAAACACCAGCCATCGCATATTGTTTGGATAACAAGAAGGGTCTGCGACGTGTTTTTAAGTGAACAATTAATTACATACTGCTAATTTCAAGCAAAGTCCCTGCTGTTTTCAGAATTGAGAACTCAGTACTCATTGGTCTTGTAAGAATTGAAAAGAGATAATAAGCAATGACCTAAAGGGATATGAGAACAAATTCTTCATGCTGTTTAAAGCTCTATTTCAGAATTCATGATTAATATATAATGACAGGAATTCTTTACCTCTAACTGAAGAAATATCTATTTTTCATTATATCTTGATTTTGATTCTTTCTAGTACCCAAACTATGGATGGTTTTGAAAATGATATTCACTTTTTAGACTAAAAATTGCTTAATTAATTACATCCCTATTATTTTTGTTTTTTTTCTTTAAATATTATTTTTTTTTTATTTTTGAACAACCTTACAAGATTTTAACAAAATAATATAAAATGTGTATAAAATGTGTAAATATTCTGGATATTGCAATTATCCCCAGGAGTGCCCCCCCATTACCCTCCCTTTCCCTATTATTTTTGTTAACAACCTTAAGTAACCTGAGTTTTATGTGAAAATAAACATTGAAAGCATTAAGTATTTTGGAAATTTCACAATCAATTTTTTCACATATCTGATTTTCCCATGGAAGATTACACTTGAAAATATAAACTGGTTATACTTAAATAAGAATGAGCCTAGGGGAAGAAGTTTTGTAGTGAGCAATGTGACGTGCCATCTCTATTGGACCATAAGGTGGGGACTGTTACTTCAGCTTTTATAAGTAATGTGTACAAACAGTGCAAGCTTTAGAATGAAGTGCTTCTGAGGTCCACCCAGCTCCTGCTTGATTACATCGGGTTATAAAGTTGAGACACTTTGGCCCGGGATGGGACAACTCTATTGGAAGAAGTTTAAGTGCTTCAGCCCTACCCATGGGTGTTGTGGCTCAGCCTCAGCACAGGTGAACCTGCCCTTCCTCTGCTCAGTCTCGCTCCCTTCCACAGATGTTGCTTCCAAGCACATCCTTGAAAAACATCTCACACATCGTTACAGGACTGAATCATGTCACACTGGAATTTACTTGTTGAAACTTTTACTCCAAAACTTCAGAATGCTGTTGCATTTGGGTATAGGACCTTTACAAAGGCAATTAAATAAAAATGAGGTCATTAGGTTGAGGCCTGATCCCATCTGACTGTTTTCACAGGAGAAGGGAGACACAGCAGTGTTATTTGGGAGCCCAAAAAAGATCATGTGAGGTCACAAGCAAGTGAAGGGAGGGGCCTCAGAGGAAGGACCCAGTCAGCTCCAGAACTGTGAGAAGATGAGTATCTGTGGCTTAAGCCACTCAATCTCAAGTGTTATGTCAACCAGAGCAAACACACGAACAGCAAGCTTCTCTTTAGCGTCTATTTCTCATAAAATCTAACCATACCGGGCTAGGGACATGGCTCAGTGATAGAGAACTTGCCTAGCATTTCAAGGCCATAGGTTCAGTCTCAAATTTTGAACAAATAAAAACTCACCTGCGGAATGTGATAAGATGGCGCCTTGGATCTGCAGTCACATGGTCGTGTTTTGAGAATCCCTTCACTGTTGGTCAGTGGGTGAAGACTGACCCTTCTGAGAAGGGATATTTTAATGATAAAAATTTTACTGGTCATGAATTATGATTGCATTCCTGTGGTAGCACAAGGAGAAATACAGAAGAAAGAGTAACTGTGGCGGAAACAGAAGTGAGGGTCTTTAGCTAAGCTTTACTTAATTCTAGACAAAGTAATCAAAGGCTCAGAGCAATTCATAGCAAGCAAAAGCCTGTGGGAAACCAAAGATTTCTATTGACCACTTAAAACGGAAGCTTTCATATCGTGTAAGGATAGTGAGTGCTTTGGAATAGGCCTAGGTCTTAAGAATCAGGGTAGCTGGGATCCACAGATGTGTAGACTCCTAAGAGATATATTCCCTATGTCAACACACAGCCGTTGTTGAGGGGACTTCAAAATGTGGGAGAGTGACAGCTGAGTGGAAGAGGGAGGGGGAGAGAGAGAGAGAGAAGGAATACTGTAACATACTGTAACATTAGAGGCTGGGCTGAGGGGCTTACCTATGATAAATAAGATGAGAATAATAGCCCAATTAACTTGTACTAGCCAGGTTTCTCCAAAAATAGAACCTGTAGGGGGTGTGCGTGGGTATGCGCATATGTCAATATCTCTGTGTATGCCTCAATATATTTATACATCTACCCAACAAGAGATTTATTCTAAGAAATTACCTAGAAGGTCTGAAATTTGCAGAGCTAGGTAGTAGACTAGAAACTATGGCAGGAGTTGTAACCACAGGTTTGGAAGCAGAATTTATTTTTCTTGGGTTGATCTCAGTCTTTTAAGATTTCATCCATTTGGATGAGACCCACACATTATAAACATTATGGTGTTTAATCTGCTTTTCCCAAAGCACACTTATTTAAATATTAATCTTATCTAAAAATGCTTCCATAGTAACATTTAGACTGTGTTTGTAGAAACAAGTACACCCAACAGTCTAGCCAAGTTGAGCTATAAAATTATCCATTCCAGGGCCAAGTGAAAGAAGAAAATTGAGTTAGTTAATCAGTTTAACATATATGAGTGGACACAAAGTATACTACTCATTTTGTACCACCCACAGAAAGTAGATATGCATGCTAGTAGGCCAAACAGAGTTGCCCCCAAAAGAGATCATGATCCATTGTCTTTTCCATATCAAAATATAATTACAAACCCAAACGGTAGAAAAAGGACCCAATGACACCATTTCATGTACACCTGGTATCATTTCCACTTACTGAGGCAGTAAATCTAGTACTTCTGGACACAGGGTTCGAAACCACTTACAGACTAGGTAATGAGAACAGTCTTGGGCAAGGTAAGCTCACAGTTGGCACACTGGTTCCTTGGACCCCTCATCAGTTATTGTATTAGTCACCAAACCCATAATTAGGGTAACACACTGGGAATTGTTCCAGAGCCCTGCATATGTGACTGGTTGAGTAAGACAGAGTAGAGAATAAGTGAAAACCTCTTGTTCTGGCCCCTATAGACATTGCATAAAATCATATAACTTTCTTTAGGACAGGTATGGAGATATATATATATATCTGTATATATATATATATATACAGATATATATATATATATATATATATCTGTATATATATATATACAGTTCGGTCGTGAAAGGGATAGAGTATATCAAGCCACTAAACTTAACCACAGTATAACCAAACAGTTTCTGGAAAAGGTCAAGAGATTCCCATATATTAAATATTTTTTGTTTCGTTTTGTTTATTTTGTTTTTGATTTTGTATTTTTTTAAGAGAGAGGGACAGTGAGAAAGAGAGAATCAATTTTATTTGTTTTTCCATGTGGCTTTCACTGCTCTGACACCTTGTTGGGTACATGGTGTTGTGGTTCGAACCTGCATCCTCATGCATGCCAGGCAAGCATTGTTACTGCTGAGTCACTGCTCCAGCCCCTGGAATCCCTAATAGAGAAAATACACTTACCCCCAGGAAGATATGAATAGCAAGGTATAGCTGGGTGGGTGGAAGATCAGAAGGATGTTTAGCAAAAGTTTTTCAAAGCAGCCAATTTGAGCTGAATCTTATAAAAAAAAAAAGAATTCAGGAGAAAGAAGAGATGTAAAGAATATTACATATGCAATAGAAGCATTAAAAAGACAAGAGAACTGAGAGCACTTGCTATGTAGTAGGCAATACATAAAAGTTGATTTTTCTGGAGTTTATTAAGTGACGTGACTGTTGGTAAGGCAGGCAAGATTTGACTCCTGGTAGTTAGTGCTTGAACAAGTTATCAATGCAGAGTACGTTTCACCTGGAAAACAGCCAGGAGTCACTGGAGATTTTGCAACAGAAAACTGACACATTATAGTCTGTAATTCAGAATTAGATATTGAGAAGGAAAAAGTTCACGTGAGAGACAGGCAATTATAACCAGAGGAGTATAATGTAAAAGAATTAAAATTGCATGTGCTGCTTGCATAGAAGCAGTCCATTATATATGTATATGTGTGTGTGTGTGTGTGTGTGTGTGTGTGTGTGTATACACGCAGCTTCTGTATGTTTATATTTATATACATATATATGTATGGTTATACATAATATATATATAGCATCTGTGTGTATATATATCCATATTTATATATATGCATACATATATGGTTATTGACTTCATATTTGAGTTAATCAGCTATATACAAAGCTAGTACACTATGGAGAGTTGAGCCCATGCAGAGAAGAAAGGGGGATCAAATATAATCCTAATTATGGAGTTAAGTTAAAGCAAAAAAAAAGGCAAAAAGGACACTTTTTCTGAAGTCCAAAAACAATTAAGTTTGAAGAGAGATTTTTTTCAAACATTTTAATACAATACTGATATCCAAGGTCAATACTTTGAAGCTTGACCATGGAACTCAAACAATTTAGAAATTTTGTCTAATTCTGAGGGTTTGCTTCATAAAGAAGACTCACTAGAGCAAGTCATGGAGATAATGTTCCTCTGAAGGCTCACCTCATCACAGTAGCAAAGATATGAGAATATTCAGTTGAAGGGGCTTGTTTGTTTGTTTCTTTACTTATTTGCTTTTGGTTTTTTGAATGAATTAAAAAGCTAACGAAGACACAGAGCTTTAAGTACAGATGAAAGAAGGAATAATTAATAGCCAATTTTGTGAATAAAACTGAGCCTAATTAATTAAAAATACTAGAAAGCTGTGAAGTAAAAGTCAACGAAATAGTGGGGAGAAAGTTAATGGTCAGCAAAACTTTATGCATACTCTGATAGTATTGGAATAACATGAAAAATGTAATTGAGTTCTTATCTCACACCGCATATGAAAATCTAAATGTGTATTTATAACTTAAATGGAAGATCTGAAAAATGCAAATTTACTAGAAAAAAATCATGTGGAAAAAGCTCTACAATATCGGCATAGGGAACTGTTTCTTGTATTTTAATTCAAAAGCACAGGAAACAGAAACAAAAATAGATAGATCAGTTTGCACCAACTGAAAAGTTTTTATGCCCAAAGGAAACAGTCAAAAGTTACTGCACTAAATGCATTAAAGAAAATGTTTGGCAATCATATGTGTGATCGTATCAAAATATAGAAAAACCCAAGTCAACAAAATGAAATATCCTTTAAAGTGAGCAAAAAATCTGAATAGGTATTTCCTAAAAGACATAGAAATGGGGGCTGGAGGAGTGACGGCGGTTACAGAGCTTGCCTGGCTTGCTAAAGGAAGCAGGTTCAAACCCCAGCACCACATACACAATGAAGCATGAGAGCAGTGAAAGCCACATGCAAAACTAAATAAAACTGATTGTCTCTCTCTTCTCTTTCTTGCTCACTTTTCCTCTCTCTCTTAAAAAAAAAAAAGACTAGAAATGACTAACATATAGATGAAATATTGCTTAGCATCATTAATCATCAGGGAAATGAAAGTTAAAAACCATAATGAAATATCCTCATACAAGTTACAATGGCTATTCTTGAAAAAGAAAATTATCATTCATTGGCAATGATGTTATGAAAAAGAAACCTTGATACTCTGTCAGGGGACGTGTAATTAGCATAGCAACTATTGAAAATAATATAAAGGCTCCTCAAACATCTCAAGTTGCAATTTCTGTGTTATCCAACAATTGTACTTCTGAGTGTACATCTGAAAGGTTGGCATTTATATTTGAGAAGCTACCTGCACTCCTATGCATCATTCACAGGAGCCAAGAAATGGAAATACCCGAAATGTCCATCCGTGATTGAATCCATAAAGGGAACAAAACGTGGTGAATGGAAAAAGTGGAATTGCTTTCAGATGTTTAACATGGAGATTGAATCCTTTTGTGTGTTACATGAATGAACTGGAGGAAAAATTGAGAACTGAAGTAAGCTGAGCACAGAAAAGTGCTGCATAATCTTGCTTTCCTGTGGAATCCAAACATCCCACTCCTGGAAGGAGAGAAGAGCTCACTAACCAGCTCTAGGAAGGACAGGGAAAGGGGAGATGCATGTCAAATGATCGCAAGTTTCAGTTGGGTAAGAAGAATAAATTTTAGTGATCTACTGAATATAGCTAATATGTTTTCTATGATTCAAAATTGCTAAAAAATAAAGGTACATTTTAAAGGTTTTTAATACAAACGAGTGATGATTAGGCAAGGTAATGAACAAATTAATGAAGTTGATTTTATAATTCATATATATATGTACACATACACATACACACACACACACATACACACACACACACATAATATTTGAATCCATTCATCAAATAAGGGGCAGAGGGGCATCTGGGTTGGTTCCATAATTTAGCTATTGTAAATTGAGCGACTATGAACATTGATGTAGCTGTGTCTCTGTAGTGTGCTGATTTTAGCTCTTTTGGGAAAATACCCAGGAGTGGGATAGCTGGGTCCTAAGGTAGTTCTATCCTTAGTTTTTTGAGGAGTCTCCACATTGATTTCCTGAGAGTCTGTACAAGTTTGCAGTCCCACCAATAATGTCCCTTTCTCCCCACAACCCCTCCAGCATCTGTTATTGTTCATATTCTTCACTTTTGCCACTCTTACTGGAGTGAGGTAGATTAGTGCAGCTTTGATTTGCATTTCTCTGAATGCTAATGATGTAGAAACTTTTCTCATATTTATTGGCTTTCTGTACTTCCTCTGTTGAGAAATTTCTATTTAATTTCCTAGCCTATTTATTGATTAGATTATCTGTGTTTTTGTTATTTAGTTTTTTGAGTTCTTTATATATTCTAGATACTATTCTCCTGTCAGAGATATAGCATGCAATAATTTTCTCCCATTCTATAGGAGTTCTACTCTTCTATTACATTGATATCAGGCCTGTTTCAGCCAAATGGATGGAAATGAAAAAAGAAATTGTGCTGAGTGAAATATCCCAATCTCAGAGTCTTAAGGGCCAAATATTTTCTCTCATATGGGGAAGCTAGTGTAAAACCTAAGGTAGGATGATAGTCAGCTGAGTTTAAGTAATAAGCTCACTATAGTTGAAACTTCACATAAGCTGGGGAAACTATCCCTATGAAAGTTAGTGGAAAAAGGAGGAAGGAAGGGAGGGGAAGAAGGGATAAGGAGAACTGTCAATACAAAAAAGGATACTCAATTCCCATTAGAAACCTACTATACTCAGGCAGACAGAGAGATTCGGAAATGTCAACAATTATTATGAATGTATATGTTCATTTCAAACTATAGTATTTTGGATTACAGAGGAGACATGAATTCAGGGAATGGATGTGGAGGGGTATATCCTGGAGTAGAATTGGCCTTAACTTACTATGTATGCATGAATTTGTAACATAAATTCCCTCCAATATGTAAGAGTATGTAAGAATGCATAGAGCTAATTAAAAACAATAAAAACACAATATTTACACTGTAAGTGGATATAATTATTGTCAATCAAAAGTAAAATAATATAAAAATAACTTTAAACTTACAGAAAAATGTAGTTACATGAAAATCATTTCATATTTTATCACAAGCTATTTTAGCTTTTAAGTTTTTGCTGTTTTCTATCTATGCTTTTCTATACTCTGCCACCAAAGTATTTTTGTAAAATGAGATCTGATTGTAGCTTCTACTTTATTAAATATTTCCATCCATTGACACCCTACCTAGTGCTTTTCTTTAAAAATGAAGAGTTAAGCTACAACATAAAAACCACCACCACAACAAAAATTATCAGTGAAGTCAGGATCTAAAGCAACCTCCAATAATTATCCAAAAATTATTTAATGATATTGGATCAAGTCAGTGAAATGCAACAAACAAATCAGCCTGCAAGGTTCTGAGACAGTTAAATGTGTACTTTCCAAGAAGTGAATAATGTTCACCTTCATTTTCAAAGGCAAAATTTGATGATTTTGGTTCAATCAGATGAATGTGCATATAGATCAACCTCTTTACAAGAAACAGGCTCACAGTGTGGCAGGTGACAGTGTGAAGACCAGAAAAGCAGCTGCCAATTATAGCCAGCTGAAGAAGATAAACAAATAAAGCTGAATTGCTACTCAACAGCAAAAACAGAAATAAAACAACAAACACAGGACATGCAGGGCTCTGCTGATTTTTCTGATGGAGGACATAACTGAACGCTGAGAGCCATGATCACAGATGCACTACCAGAGATGATTGCATAGCAGGAAACAGTTTTGAAAAAAGTTCCAAGAAAATTGCTTATTTTCACTTTTCCAAGCATCCCGGGTCACAATTTTGCTACTTTATTTTACCCCAATTTTCATATCAAAATCTATCCTTCAAACCACTCATAATGATGAATAACTCATAGCATGTATGAACCTATGCCAACAAAATGTAAGAAAATAGGAAAGAAGCTAAAGACATGAAAAAATGCATAATTTTAATGATTATATCAAAAATTAATAATAGAAACAAGAACTGAAAGAAAGAGTCAATCACTTCTACAGGAAATATTGATATATGAGAAAAAGTCATATTATAGGATATTAATGAAAGAGAAAAAAATGGATGTACAAATGAAATCAACATTTAATGCAGTAAAAGGAGATTGTATTATCATAAAAAAGAAACAGCCATATATAGGATAAGTTTGAGAATATTAAACAAAATGAAATCAGAAAAAATTATTAAAAAATTTTTAAAAAGCAGTCCAATATACTACAGACAGAAAAAGCTCAACATATGCATAATTTATATCAAAGAATTTGGAGAAAATAAAATACAGAATCACATAAATGAATGCTCTTCTGATGTATTCTGGGAAAAAAAAAGAATATATACAGGGGCATCCAGAAAGCCATCAAGTCATTTACAGTGATATGTTGACAGATGTTTGGTGTGTGATGTCAGCATGGAATCCAGTATTGTGAGACTCAATGAAAGTGATATTCTTTCTTTTAATTCTTTTAAGTCAGAAAGAAAGATTCAGCTATTTAAACAAAAGTGAAAATAGACAAATATTTTATTAATGTTTATTGCTTTTAAAGAAAAAAGGATGAAAAATTTAGCA
>PVKS010037465.1:0-18614 GCA_004027875.1 Aplodontia rufa | reverse complement strand
GATTCCCATTGCCACAGACAGCTGTTCTTTTAAGCAGGCAGAAGGTGACAATGGCCATGTAGATTGCACTCTTGAGGAGCAGGAGGAGGTAGGAGCAGTAGGCGGAGGTGTTGGTGAGCTGCAGCCTCAGCACATCTAAGAGAATTTGTGCAATTAGTTTCACCTCTTTTATTGACAATAAGAACCCTCAAGGTGTAGGGTACCACAGAAGTTAATTTTTGGTAACCAACACTGAAAGTGACACCAGCACCCCCAAACACCAAATGGCAACATCTACTGCTCACATCAGAACCACCAAGACCATGGTTTAGCTTCCAAGTCAATTAACAATCTATGCAAAATTCAAACAAGGATGATCCTAATATTAAAATATGGAGCTATATTTTTAATGTTTGGGTCTAATGGAATACAAAAGTATGTGTGAAACTAGATTTTAAATCTTATTCAACTGGAGTATATTTCAAAGTAAAAATAATAGATCCTATTCATTAACCACTAACCAAATGCCAAACATATGCTGAGAATTTTGCATTTAAAGCTTTAGTGCTACTTCATTTTTATAAGATTCCATTAGCACAAGAGACAGTTTATTTCCATTCTCAGTTTGCAAAAGAAGAAATTTGCTTGATGTCAGGCACTTGTTAAGTGACAGTTCCACAACATGACCAGAGTAATGTTTTGATAAAGAAAATAATCTCATCAACTATGTGATTCTGCATATGGAAGTACAATGGACAGCCCGAGGTTGAGCCTGAATGTAAAGTGGAATTGTGGGTTTAAAAACTTCCTGGCCATTACATGCTGTGAATATCATGAGACATTACGGTAAGAACTGTAAACCCATAGAAATGTGGTGGTGTGCACTGTGGGTTTTTGAGTGATTTTAATCAGATGTCACTACAGAAAATGTCAGTGATTAACCTGAATTCCCTGGGATGGATGAGGGCTGTGGCTCACTCACAAGTCTTTCTAAATGTCTCCCATTTTACTGCACTTTTAGTTAATTGCCATGAATGTCCTTTGAAGTTTTGCAACAGAAAAGTAGTGTCAGTAATATTGAAATATAATGGTAGCAAGTCACAGTGGCTATTCAAAGAGGTACAAAGCCAAGATTCTTCTTGGCAGAACTTATATTTTACAGGTTCCATCTTTATAGACTCAGAACTGAATAAAACTAGCCCTTGGTGAAGGAATGGACCTCAGGAAATGTGCTCAGGACACCTTGATCTAGATCAGATTGGGAGTTACAGCTTCTCCTTGTCTCAGATGGCAGCTGGGGGTGCAGAGACCCAGGGAAATAACCAACAGGGACAAGCTCACCAGGGTTGGTGCCAATGCTTTGAATCATGCTCTTTGTACATATGAAGGGAAAAAAGACCAGAAACTGGTCCTCATTCAGAGCCTGCTAAAAGAGCACATTTTAGACATTTCCCACCTGGACAACCCATACTTCTTTAGTAGGCTGAGACTGGTTTTTAATTTTTAATTGAGTAGTGAGCAATGGACTACATGCAGAATGGAAGTCACTCATTTATGCAACTGGTCACTAAGAGAACAGAGGGGTACAGTCCATTCTGTGGTACTCTGACTTGTACTTCCCCTCCCCACCACATGGCCACAGCATCTCAGAGCCTTGGCTTTGGAATTTCCTGCTTAGGGGAATAGTAGGGACATGACCTCTATCTGATGGCCTGTGCTGAAAAACCTGATACAGACATGTGGCCTGTGCAAAATCCTTCATTAGAATTAGCTCATTGTTCACATCTGTAAGATGGTGAATCCCATCATAGAAGTTTTCTGAGGGTTAGGAACGAATGTGCCTGTAGAACCCTGCTCAGGCTTTCTGTATATAGTCACTTTGGAAGTACCTGTTTATGTTATTAGCAGCTAGCATAAACCAAAATAAATAAACAAATCTAGAAGGAGCTTGATATCATGCTTACTCTAGTCACTAGAGGATAAATAGACACATGAATAAATGAAGATCATTTGTTAAAACAATTCAGAGCACGCCACAGTAACTGCTACTTTATAGTTGTCTCCTGTAAAAAGAAGTTATTTGCTCTGATAACATGATGTCTTGGAATTGATGGATTAATTTCAATTTTGACTCAGTCTGTTCTGGAACTTCCAGCCACTCTGATGGAAGGGAGCTCAAAAGTAAAGATGATCATGAACAGAAAAAGCTATAGCATAAGATAAGGTAAACATACACTAAAACTTACCAATTTCTTCTCTGGGACTAGCTTCAGAATCAGTACTATTGATGACTGGAAGAAATGAGAATAATTAAATCAATTATTCACTCCAATTTATTGACTCTGTAGTATGTGCATGTGTGCAAAATCCAGAGACAGGGGTACAGGAGTTAATCTATCAATATTAATAAACACCAATACATGCTGAATGATTACTGCTGTCAGACACTATGTTAAATGCTTCATATGCATTACCTCATTTAAATCCCTAAAAACAACGCATTAAGATCAAGTTTTCAATTGTTCAGGTATTTCAATATAACTAAACAGACTGGACATCATTGTTGAGAGCTATATATACATATATATGTATATTTGTAAACATTCTAAAAATTGGCCATTATATTTCACAAAAGAATAGACCTCTACAAATGTAAATTATGTCATGGTTAACATATGTGGTATATTTATTGTTCAATGGAAATTTTTATATGTATCGTAAATCTGCAACAATGGGACCAAATGGGTTCAATAAATTGAACTATAAATACTACCAAGTTATAAATGAAAAATTAAGCATAAATTATATAGTAGACTTCATCTAGTGAGAAGTTTCTTTTTAGTTTCCTTGCCAATTTTTTAAAGAAAGAGGGATAGTGAGAGAAAGAGAGAGAGAGAGAAAGAGAGAAGCAATTTTTCATTCAGTTTCTCATGTGACTTTTGTTCCTCCAACATGTGTTGTGTACGTGGTGCTGGGGTTCAAACTTACATACTTGTGCATGCCAGGCAAGTGCTGTAACCAGTGAACAAATGCCCCAGGCCCCTAGCCCATTTTTTGATTGGATTATTTGCATGTTTGGTGTTCAGTTTTTTGAGTTCTTTGTATATTCTGGATATTAGTCCCCTATTGGAGGCATAGCATGCAATAATTTTCTCCCATTCTTTGGTTTTTAATTGGTGTTGTTTTGCTTTGTTTCCTTTTAGAGAGAGGGATGATGAGAGAGAGAGCAAGAGAGAAACCATTTTATTTAGTTTTTCATGTGGTCTTTGTTGCACCCAGCCTTCATCGTGTTCATGGTGCTGGGTTTTAACTCGGGTACACTCGCATTTCAGGCAAGTGCCCTAATTCCCAAGCCACTGCTCCAGCTCCTGTAGGTTGTTTCTTGATTCTTTTGACTAAATCTTTAGCTGAGCAGAAGAGTTTCAGTTTAATGGCACCCCTCTCATTGATTCCTGGCATTTGTTCTTGAGCTATGGGAATCTTGTTGAGGAAAGAAGTGTCTACACCAATGTCCTGAAGTGTTGATCCTATTTTTCCTTCCAGCAAATGTATAGACATGAGTTCAGGAAATGAATGAAAGGGGGTTGATCCTTGTCTAGGATTGGCCTTAAATTACTATCTCACTATGTCAATATCCATGTATCCATGAATAGTAAGACCAATTTCCTCCAATATGTAAAACTATGTAGGAAAAATTTTAAAAATTATTTTTTAAAAAAGAGTATAGTAGAGGGTTGGAGCAGTGGCTCAGAAGTAGCAAGCATACCTGCCATTCAGGAGGACCCAAGTTTGAAGCCCAGCCTCACACACACTACTAAGTGTCAGGAAAAAGTAGCCAGATGAAAAAATAAAAGTTATTCTCTTTCTTCCACACTACCATCCTCCCTTTTTCTTAAAAAAAATAGCCAAAAATCTTCCCACAACAACCTCCCTTTTTCTTAAAAAAAAAAAAAATAGCCAAAAATCTTCTCACATGTGGAACTACTATTATTTTTTTAACTGTCAGGGCTGGGCATCTTAGTGAAATGTTTCCTATGTTAGAAGATAGGAAAGGTCACATTTCTATTTCTCTAAATAAAACTTGAGGCAACAGTTGTATTTATCTAGTTTCTTTCCTAGGAAATGATGGATTAATTAAATGTGAATTAATCTATAATGCAACATCCAGGTTTTCTGACTTTCCTTAAGCTAGACAGTTTCAAACCTTAAGACAAGCAGGAGGGGAAAATGCTATAGCATGAGAGGAAGGCAAGCATGCACTGAAACCTACCATTTTCACGTTGCACATCTGCTTCTGTGGGATTAATGGTGGTGACAGCTAGAAGAAAAAAGAGCAAGAGCTCGTCAACTATTCTTCCTGTTATTTGAAAGCTTATGTGCATGCATACATATGAACATATGTGCATATAAATATATACATGTTCATCTCTCAAAACATAGAAGAGATAAACATTAGAAATCTGAGCCACAAGTTACAAAAACAGTCTGATTTCATGTAACTAGTAGCCATCATTTATATATTTCTACACATGAAGATGCTCAAGTTCTCGAAGGCATTTTTCTTCTTGTTTTATAATCATAATTGATGTGTAATATACAAGAGAATCTGATTTACCTTTGTATTCCCAGATCCTCATAAAGTATGTGCCCCAAAGTAGGCATAAATGCATGTTCAATGGAAAAATAGACAATTAGCTGCTTCACAAGTCTCTGCTCGTACTCCTGATACAGATTCACACTTAAAGTGGATCCCAGAGACAACATTTGAAGAATCTGATTTAGAGAAATTTTCTCTGTTAAGTGCAGGAATGTAGCTCTACCTTTCCAAATCATACATATCCCCAGTATTCCTGATTCTTATGCATGAATTTCTGGAGGTGTGGTGTTTGTGCACTCGATGACATCAATATTCATTGAAGTTCGTATCTGTGGAGTGATTTTGTTTGCTAGGCACTATGTTAAATGCTTCACATGCATTGTCTTGTGTAAATCCTCAGTCAGTCAGTGAGTTGTTTTTCTTCCAGCAGGGTGGGTACCGGGAATGAACTCAGGGTTGCTTTATCACTCAGCTACATCCTCAGCCCTTTTTGAATTTTATTTTGAGATGAGGCCTCACTAGATTGCTGAGGCTGGCCTTGAAGTTTCAATCCTCCTGCCTCCTGAATCTCTAGGGTTACAGGCATGCACCACTGCACCTGGCTGAGTTGCATTATTGATAGTCCATGTTATACATTAGGAAATAAAACTCGAAGCATTTATATAAACTACCAAGAGTGATACCAGTGAATGGCTGAGCCAATATTTATAGATATTGAGGGGAATTTTTAAAAAGCATGTGCAAATGGTAGTGTACATAAATACAGAGATTATAAGGTATAGACAACAGAAATGCACTCAAAAGTGGACACTAAGAAAATGTCCTAATGTCTTTATTATTCTTAGAAAATGCCTTTATTTATATAGGTCCTAAGAATTTCAGTGCAATTCTTTCTAGGATAGATTGATAGACAAAGTCACATTTTTAGTTCTCCTGATAAAATCCATAGTGAGATTTTACAATAAAAAATAAACGGGACTAATCTCTTATCAAACGTTCCCCCATCATAATAAACAACAGACAAATAAATGAAGTCTCTTGGTTGAAATGCCTTAGCAGTATTGCTGTCTCCTCTAATTTATAGTCATCTCATACCACGATCAGTAGTTTACCCTGTTACTATGACACCAGGGAAGTGATGGCTCATGTAAAACGCCACAGTCTACTCTGGAACAACCAGGCATTCCAACTTCTTGGTGTTAAGTGAAGAAAGTTCAGAAGTTAAGGTGATCAAGAGGTGAGGAATGATATGGCAGGAGATAAAGCAAACATACACTGAAACTCACCATTTGCATCCATCAGATTGGCTTCTGTGGGCTTCATAGTGGTGATGACTAAAAGCAATGAGAGCACATAGCAGTCAGTTATCCACACGTATTATTTTAAAGCATGGATATCTGTGAGTCTATAGACAAGAGCTATTTTGCTTTATTCTTTTTGTGTGAGGTATGTTCTTGTCCATATAAACATACTTATACAATGCAATATTATTGAACATCGATTTATTTTTTCTGTGTACTTTTAAAAGTGGAATTGAGCTATAGGCTTAAGGATAAATCCTCAGAAATGTATTAGTATTTTTTGTGTAAATTAAAAATATCATCTAGAACTGACTTTAATGTGTCTGTAAAGTCTATTTCTTTCCATACAGTGATTTTATTGTCTAAAAGATAAATGAAAATAACTCTTAACAGAAACTGTTTGAGGTAGGAAGAATAAAGTTCAGTCCCTAAAGAATAAAACTGATGTGCCTTCAAATTTCTAGTACATGTGGAAAAGCAGTTCTATCTCCCTTCATAATAATCACTTCATCCATTCCCTTTCATGTACTATTGTTCAGCTTTTACCAAAACCCCAAAACAAAACAAAAATCCTTCAAGAAGCAGCATTGAAAAAGCACTATAGAATGACACATGCAGGAATGACTTTCAGTGCAACAGGGGCGAAAGCTCCCTAGGTAACTTGGAGGTGGAGGGAAAGGAATGGGGAGGGGGAGGGTATATGAAGAACTCATAGGAGTCTGGTGATGGGGAAGATGGGGAAACCATTCCAGAAGCCGATGTTATTCCTACACTAGATACCCATTTAACACATGAGTTCTTCTGGGGAAAACTGCAATAGATGAAACCCATAGTAGCTTATCTATGCATTAGCATTACCCCTGGTTATCAAAGTTTATACACATTGATTGATACAGTTTTGACAATGTTTTCCCCTCATCTGTATCCTGTATCGCAATATACTTCTAATAAATGTGGAAAAAAAAAAGAATGACACATGCAGAAGCTCCTTCCTTTGCTCAGGGGCTTGAGACACCCATCAGAGACACTTATTTTCATATTTAGCACCGAATAAATCATTACTAAACTGGAACATCTCTCCTGCATGATTTTCATCACATGGAGCTTAGCATTCTTCTGTTTTTCACTAATGACTACAAAAACCTGAACCTGCTTAGACACAATGCTTACATTGACCTTGTGCTTTCGATATTTGTCTCCTCTCTGCTTCTCAGCAAGGCAAATAGAATATCAGGGCAGCTTTTGTGTTCTTACTTTAGTTTGTTTAGGAAAGTCTATAATAAGTGTGATAAATATACAAATTACCGAATCCAGGCTCTATTTTTTCAGCAAATATTTTGTTTCCAACAGTATTTGTTTTATCTTTGTTATAGCCCAAGGGAAAATCAGAAAACTGTTCAGAGCTCACTGATAATTGAAGAAACTAAGAGACCCAAAGACTCAATCCTTCCTTGGGAAATCTGGGTGGTGCATGGCCAAGGTATCATCCCAACGCCCACTCAGGGAATTCAAACTGCTGTTAAACACTCAGGACTGTGATGCCCATACCTGGACATATCACGCCCCTGCTCAGCTGTGTGGATGTGGACCTCACTACATCAGAGGGATTCCACTGGGACTCAGTGCCTGAGCCAGGCATGACCCTGTGTGTTGGGGAAACAGGATTCTATCTTGACTGAGGCACACCCCCTGTAGGTCACTAACAGCCTAAACTATTCATCCACATTTCGGTTCAGGCCTGGCCTGTTCCAGTAGAACTGGGAATGCTTGTGTAGCTGCATTTACAATGGCAAGAGAAACACTCATCATGGAAACACGGAATACAGTCACATCTGCTAGCTTCACTGAAGCATAAGTTAGAAAATTCCATCTAACAGTGATACATACGACAAACAGCATAACTACTTGATGCCACCAGGAAACTTCCGTGGTCAAGGTTATTTAAAATTTTTCATACAGTTAAGCCATGCTCCTGCTCTTTTGTCTGAGCATAATATTTTCAACCAAGCACTCATTGTCTATAGGTTAAGCTTTGTGCATAGCAAGGTTGAAGTGGGGACTTTGCTTGCTTTGTAGAGGATTCCTGAAATCAGGGAATTTCAGCAAAAGTGGAAGAAACTTTTAGCATTTAACATGTTCATTGCAAGATGCTTTCACATGCATTATTTCATAAAATCCAATTACAAATTCTAAAATACCCCATGATCATAATGTTATAAATGTTGAAATTAAACTAAGAAATATTAAGTAAATATTTTGAAGTTTTCTCCAAACTGTGTAGCATTTTCATTCCATGGGATAACAGCAGGACAGACATTCTACCATTACATGCTATGATATTTAAGGGGCTGGAGTGGTGCCTTGGTGGTTATGGCGCTTGCCCAGCATGCGCGAGTACTGGGGTTCAAAACCCAGCACCACATACACAACTAAGTGTCAGAGCAACAAAAACCATGTGAAAACTAAATAAAAAATTATTCTCTCTCTCTCTCTCTTTCTCACTGTTCTTTCTTTAAAAAATGTTATGATATTTAAGATTTAAACTTGTTTTTCATTCACGCTTGGTAGGAAATAGTTTTCCTGAACTTATATATTTCCAGTTAAATACACATACCTTCCTTTACTGAAGGAAAGAGAATCTCTTGATCAACTCCTCCTTTATTTTTCTCGTGTCTGACGATGCATCTGTGCTCCTTGTTCATTGACTCCCCAGTCACAGTGAGCCAGCTCACCTTCATGTATGTGTCGGAAGTTCTCACGCTGTTTCCGTCCTGGGACTTTAGAATCCTGTCACCACCCTTTTCTTTCCAATCTACCTTGATAACATCAGGGAAAAAGTTCTCAAGAAGACAAATGTATGTCCCAGCCTTGTGTAGAGTTGTTTCAGCAACTGAAGGAAGAAAAATAGTGGGCTTGGGGGAAAAGTCTGCATCAGAGCTTTTATCTGTGGAGGAAAACAATGCATCAGATAAAAAAAGATTAGAGAAACGCAAATCCTGCTTATCTAGAATAACCTAACACAACTGAATAGGAAGATATGTTCCCACTAAATTAGTGCCCATGGTGGCCTTTCATCCCCCATAGGTAGCAAGGAGGTAGTTACAGTCCTCACTTTACAGATGTGGAAAGTTTCAAGAGTTTAAGTAACTTCCCCAAAGTCACAGCTATGGAATGGCAGAGCCTGGAAGAAAACTTGACCATTGTTTTTTTTCACCTACTAAGGCGGGGTGTGACTTTCAATTGTTCCTGACTGAAGCTTCCAACATTCATGAATCCATTAATTTTTTTTTTTAGTTCTCCTTTGTTTTCTCATAGTGGACTTGGTGGCAGGGTGGATGGCAGGGGATAGGAAGATGATCAGATGACTGTACGGATGTCTCTCCAGATGAGGCTCTGTGGTCCCATCTAAATTGTCACCCTTGCCCATCCTTTGTCACTTATGCTCTCTGAACATGTAGCTCACAATCTCAGGTTCTTTGATTCTATGAAACTCAGTCTTAATTTAGCTTATTCTAAAATGCACCATATGTATCTTATTTCTCATAAAAACAAATGCCAGGAGGTAGGTTTTCATTTTTATGTGTAACCATACACTGTCACTTGTTTTAATAGGCCTCTAGTTCCATGTTACCAAGTCCATCTCTTAGCATCCAATGCAGATCTCATGCCCAATTGTGAAATTCCTGGAAATTCTAAATTTATTCAACATACTGTTTTCACACCTGACCTACTCCAGGGCTCGGGGTTGGACAGTATTAAAACTGTACTTCCAAATTATTAGTGTTTTGAATAACAGCATCTATTTAAAATTTATATTGATTGTTTTAAGAAGTGTTCTTATGTTGATCTTACCAACTAATGTATTTATCAAACTTTTACTTTGCTTAAAGAAATGTTCATCAGAAGGGGGAACCTGCCCTAGGATGCTGGGATACATGGGGAGTGGGGCAGGGAAGTGGAGAAGTATAGGAAGGACATCAAGGAGACCAGAGGGAGGGAGTATGGGGTAATCAACTCAGAGAGAAACCTCCAACCTCCATGAAAAGTCCATTTAGTACAGGGGTTTAATTGTGGGAAACAAAGAACCATGGGGAACTCAAGTGGGGAAACCATGGAATGGCATCAGGCTTGGCTTGCTATGTGAATATGCATTTGTTCTTGATAGTTTGATAATGATTCTCTCCTAATTGTAAGTCCATATTCAACAAATAAAAAAAAGAAATGTTCATCAGAAACATTTTTTTAAAATTTCATTTGAAGTTCAAATGTCATTAGAGGGGTACTTTTCATAATTGTTTTACAATGAATTGATTTCCTTAGAATGTGGGCCTATACATGTCATTTTATCTACATTTGACTCACAGTGAGGCTGATGGAATTTGCATTAGTATGGTCTCCTACATCTCTGTTGTTTTAGTCTTCTCAATTTAACCTACTGAATCAAATGCACATGTATTTGCTGTAAATTTAAAGATGGTGATTCCAGAATTTCTTGCAAACATAAGGTAAAATGACAAAGCACCATTGTTTACAATTGCATACCATGTGTATCTGAAATGTTAACTGTTTCTCTATTCATTTATAATCTAATGACATTACAAATGATGGAACTGTTTCAATTTAATTTCCATTTGAAACTCAGATGCATATTCTCTTTGGACTATTTTGAAGTCCAAAATTCAAAATAATTCAACAAGTGATTCATTAAGTAAAAAATATTTGGTTTCATATTTAAAAAGAAAAGGACATGTTCGCGATGATTTCTTTCCCTGTTTTTTGTACAAAATCTATAGGCATATAATGTTAATATTCCTGATATGTTATAAATATATTTGGGGCATAATATGCTTATTTTAATTTTGTATATCTTGCTTTTCATACAAATAGTCATATACTCCATATTATCCAACTGTATATTTTAATTGGAGTATCAAAAGCATGTTATAAAAGATTATGAGATTTTCAACTGTGGATTATACAATTCATAAAACAATGTATTACCAAATCTTAATATCATCTTTGGAAATTGTCTTCTAATGGGAATACTTCTGATTCATTATAATAAATTGAAAAGCAAAAGAAAGATTGGCAGTATTTCTGTACAATTCTCCCCTGTATTACCTGTTGTATATTTTCCAAAAGAATGAATGTTTAAGTTTCATGCTTTTGAGGACAGAATGTACTCCCACTTTCATAACCTACTCATTGTACTAATTAATTATTATATATTATACTCAATTACATATAGTTAAAATCTATATTCCCAGTCCTTATGCTACATGGTTTTGCAGATATTACTTTTAAAAGTTATGTAGTAAGAATATTTATTATGATCACAATTTTTATAATATATTAAATGGCAGCCATTCTATTTTATTTGAATATTGAATAAAATGGCTACCAACATATCTTAATTATTTAACTCAATAAATACATCCATCCTATTAATTTATGTATATTTATTTGTCTAATGCAGCAACACATTTTGAATTAATTTCCTAAGATTTTAAAATGCAGTGATATGAATTCCACATAAATTTACCAAATATCAACTGCATTACATATTAAACACTTTTTTTCCAAGCTACATATGAGAACTTCTTTAAAGGTTATCTACTTTTCTTGATCAAATAATATCATCTATTTCACATTTAAATATATGTTCTAGATTTAAGACAGGCTTTCAAACATATTTAGTTGATTTAAAAGTATAGCTATTTTCTGAAAAAATCCAATGTTCCTTTCTGATAAATATTGTTGGAAGACTTAACTTATTTCTAACATTTTGAGGAGCAACTGCTATTGATGTTAGAGATATAATTAAGATAAAGAATTAAGATTTAAAGACGCGGAACCAATTTTTTTAAAGTATAACATTTTAATTTGATTTCTCTTGCCATGTGATGGAAAATTCTGCTTAGGAAACACAGACCTCCAAATTCAAATTTCTGTGAGTGAATCTTATTTTTGAACTCCATTTGAGCCCTTATAAGTATTGCTGAATCTTCTAGAGAATTTCTCCTCTGTAGTGAATGTTGAAGGTAGAAAACAACTTTCCCATAGTGGAGATGATTCTCCCTTTACATTTGAATTGGAAGAACATTTATGGACCTCCTATTACATTTTGGATACCATGCCAAGAAATTTACTCACTTCATTTCATTTGGTTTTCCTATAACCTTTCTGGGTTCATATTGTTATCCTCCACATTCCTAAGCTGTAAGCAAGGGATCTGGAGCTTCAAGTCTGCCTGCCTGCAAAGCTCAGACTTCCAGAACACTCATCACCTAGGAAAAGGGAATGTGTGCCCTCCACTGAGTCTATCACCATCTTACCTGCAAGATGGAACTTTATTCCAGGGTCAAACATTAGCAATACAACTATGCATATCATGTATGAGCACATTATAAAAATTCACATGTACACAAAGACAAATGCTATTATTACACGGATTGTACAATGTTGACTCTTCTCCTTTGATATAAGTGTTTGATTAAAATCTCTCCTAAGATTTCTACATCAATTTCTCCTCACATTCCTCCTTTTTCTAAACAATCTTACTATTTTTTGCAACAGGATCATTATTGCCTTTCTTTTATTTCCTTGGTAAAGTTCTAATCTTCTGATACCCACCTGTGACAACGAGCTTGGTTCCACGACCGAAGACTTTGTCATAGCTGTTCCACAGCGATTCAACCCTTATCAAAAACATTACACGAGTTTGGCTCCACTGTGTTCTTCAAATTCTAGTGACAAGAAGATGATCTAGGAAATTAAGAGACCATGAAGCTGATCTTGGTTAACTTTGTTCATAACAAGTTCTATGACTGAGCAAATCAAATTCATTTAAGCATTTTGGTGTTATATTTATCTTAAAGCCATAACAGTAGTGCCAATCAATTTAATGTCATAATCAGAAATGGTGAAACTAAAATTCGATTATTTGAATAAAAACGTTATAGAAATATGTAGATACATAGCAGATTAATATCATTATTATCATTGTTACATTTAGTAACTTGTTCCTGTGATTGTGTATTTCAACATGACATTTTAATTTCCTAAGATTAAGCCTTGCCCTTACCAATAGAATTGCAGATTCTGAGATTGCAATTAAATTCATGGTGATTAAGGGGGGAGAGTTGCTCCTCTGTCCACTGATTACAGTCCACTTTGCTCTAATATCCCAGGAATTCCCAAAGCCATCATCATAGGAAATGTTCCTTTGAGACACTCAAGCTTTCCCAGGCTCTCATCTGTCTTACCTGCACCTGTGAATCAAACCAAGGGAGCTCTGTCTCCAGGCATCAGGTGCTGTCAGTAAGAACAAATACTTCACTTCTGCTGTCCAAAACAAGAGCTCTTTTCCCAACCAGCAGCATGACATGTGTGGATTCTGAGCTTTCTCCTGAATGTTCAGCCTCAAAAGTTTTGTGATCACTTTATACCAAAGTGATTTTGCAACTGCTGCTTTACCTTTGATGAAGACTGACTAAAGACCCTGTTGTAGGTCTTGGTCTCAAAGCCATCTTAGATCACTATGAGTTGTTGGCCTGACCTGCCTGCTGAGAGACCCCATCTGAGCATAGCATTAAATGTCATGAGGTCCACAGCACTGACGCAAAGTGGGATGCAGTGAATTTAATGAGCCTGTTTTCCATTTCCCTAAGTGGAGGTTCAAAGTGATACTCTCTGTACACATCACCTTCCTCCTAAAGGAAACGTGCATTGTAATTCTTTCCTAATTTTCTAATGAAAAAGGAAATTAAAAAGTATAGTGTGCTACTTCTATCAGTTATTAGAAAGCATAGACTTTACATTTTTCTTTCACATTTGAGTGTAAAATCCTATTTATTCTTGTCACTAGATAATTGCTGGCCTTTTTATTTCTCCTTAGGGCTTTTGATCTTCTATTTTCATTTAATTATCTGACTATTTTGTGCACTTTATTTTAGTTTGTCTTAAATAGATTTTAGTAATAAGCTGTAGAATGTGTGATCCATAGATTTTCCATGAGCATGTATCTCTTTTGGTCCCAGGGCTTTAGAGTTGTGTAAAGTGTAGCTCAAATAAGGCAGAAAGATGGAAAACAAGTTTGTAAAGCCTAATTCTGTCTGGGATGCTGACGTGCTGAACTGAAACATGCTGAAAGTGCCAGAACACAAGAGTTGTTTTTTTCCCCAAAATTATTCCAGTATAGGAGCTGCCTCATATTTAGAGAGGGTGTATGTCAGGCTACACAAGGGTTGTCTTGGGTACAATCTTCATGTAATCTCCTATGTGAAGAGAAACTCTACAAGGAGATACAACTGCTTAGAATGAACATCAGATGATTCTATTTTTGGAGATAGTACTGGTAAGAGGAAAAAAATGCAAAGAAATTTAATGTGGATTTGGTCGTTATTACTTGGGTCTGAGGTCTCTGCAGTTTACACGTAATTCTCCCTTTCATGGGATAATAATGAATGGGAAAAATGCCATCCTCTTATTTTGTGAGGGATTATTATCCAGTGACACCACCACTCAGGTTTCCAAATGGACACTTGAACCTGAATTAATTAAAACTTTTGCAAAGTGTATAGATGATTTTGTTTGTTTTGATCCTGGACATGGAACCCAGGGGGTGCCTTGCCACTGAGCTACATCCCTGGTCCTTTTATCATTTTTTTTTTCAGGCAAGATATCACTAAATTGCTTAGGGCTTCTCGTAAATTACTGAGGCTATCTTTGAACTTGTGATCCTCCTGCCTCAACTTCTCCAGTTCCTGGGATTACATGTGTGTACCTTCACACCTGAAGTAATAGATGTTTTTGATACAGGTTAAGCCTGGACAAAATTTGTAATGAATTTAAGGTTACAAAAGCAGTATTTCTCATCCATGGTTTGAATCAGGATAAGTTTAACTTTGTTGACATAAATTGATTAATAAAGTATATTTTATAAGTAGAAATCTATATTTTCAAGTGTAGGAGAAAAAAAAACTTCTTAAAAAGCTTCCATACATGTTGACTCTAAAATGAGGGAACACTTTAGATTCAGGTAGCTAACACATGGGATTTGAGATTATGCATATTGCATTCAAATCACTTTTATTTATTTATTTTTATTTTCTCTAGTTTTACATATTGAAAGGAATCATTGTTATATATTCATGCATACATAGAAATTGAAGAAATAAATTTACCCCATCCTAGTCCAAGATCTCTCCCCCTCATGCATTCCTCAATCTCAAGTCTCCTCTGTAATACTCCCATGCTATAGGTAGAAATGAGCATATGCATGTACATTAATTATTAAAATTTCTGAGTTTCTCTACCTGCCTCAGTGCTGATAACCTTGTGTTTTTCTCCCTTCCATGCCTCCCTCTCTCTGTTCTCTCTCAACATCCATAGTTATAGTTCCCCCAGCTTATGCAAAATTTCACCTTTGGTGAGTTTATTAATTAAACAGCTAACTTTCATCCTATCTTAGATTTTTCTCTGCCTTCCATATGTGATAAAAAATAATCAGCCCTCAAGTCTCTGTTTTGGGGATATTTTACTCAGCATGATATCTTCCATTTCCATCCTTTTCACTGTCTAATCATGGTTTGAATTTGTGCATTTTGTCTTGCATATAAAAAGCATGCTGCTGGTAATGACTCTTCTAAATGAGCTATAGATTTGATGATGAATAATACTTTTATCGGTATTCCTGAGTTTATATAGACCTCTACAGCGTGACAATCTGAATCATGGAGAAAGAATCAATGTTGCATCATCTACCAACTTCCAGGCCTTGAGATAGGTAATTTCCACACTTAATCTCAATTAATCCTTACAACATCCACCTAAGGTTGATCTTATTATCTTCTTTATACAGATCAAATAGAAACAAAACATTTCAAAAGCTACCCAGTTACTGAATGTTTTTAGGTACATATCAAAAAAATATTCATAAAGTAGCAAGAAGGATAGAAAGATCCATTATTGCGTATCTAGTATGATTCTTGTTTTGTGACGCGAAAATAAAATTTGCCAACATAAAATTCTTGGGTAAAAAGATAATGAAAATGTGATGATCTTGAATGTCAATATAAATTTTAAGTTTTTGCTTATCTGCATATATTTTATAATTTTTCCTATCAGCAAGAATTTTAATGAAGTAATGATTGTTTAATCAAATTTTACATTTTGAAGGATGCATACATAGAAAGTGGTAGTTCCAGAAGCCATTCCAGATTCAAAGCTGTGTCTTTCCTTGTACTGAGAAATTCTTCTGAGAGAACTCCTGAGTTATGTCTGTGTCACCATTACTTAATTTCATTGATACAACTTACATTGGGTCCATTGGAAAAAAAAAGACAAGAAAATTGTTTGTAACTTATATACTTCTTCAAATGATTTCAGTCACCTAGGAAACCAAGATGTTTAACCCCTTTCATATTTTTAGTTTCATCAATTTTATAGAAATCTCAGAAAAATTCCATCTCAGTAGATTCAAAATGCTAAGATCATCGTTCTCATATGTTCTCCCTCATCCAGGCAAAACTTCATCTTTAAGGCTAATGAGGGATGAAAAAAACTTATTGAATTAAATTTAAAAAGCAAAAATAAATGTGAAATGTACTTTATGTCATTCTTGAATTTAGTCAAAATGGGAAAAAATAATTTTTTGTATTTTTGATACAAGCTGGAATACTTTGTCACTGAGATGCATCCCAGCCATTTTATTATCAGGTTTTGATTTTGAGATAGGCTAAACCATTAGGTTTGCCAGACTGGCCTCAAACTTGGAATCCTCCTGTCTCAGCTTTTTGAGTAAAGTGGCTGGGATTACAAAGGCATGTCCACATTAGCAATTAGTATTAAGTATCCTGTTGCCAAATAATTAAATACTTAATCTTTCTGTGACCAAATGACCACTTAGCATATTTTAACCCCACTGGATATTTTTAGGATTAAATATGAATCAAATTTCCTGCCTAAACAGTCTTAGAAAGTTTTCAACGAAGAAATAGCAAAGTTACCTAATGCCTCCCTCCCACAGAGAAACATGGTTACTCCAATTCTTGTTAAAGACTCCCCTGCACAGATCAGGAAGAACACTACCTCTCAGGACTTGTACCAGGTCAACTGATCTCTCAGGAAGTCCCACTGTAAGGAGTGACCAAACCAGGAGCAATTCCAAAAGCTCTGAGTCAGCCCACGCCCTGGAGCCTATAACACTTAGGTTCCTGTTTTCCCTCCCTGTTAATCCTGCAGAATTGAAGGCATAGTGCCAGGACCAAACACTTGAATTATTCTGTCGTTTACTAACTTGCTGTCTTAATGAGCCTTTTAGAAAATCTCCATTTGCATCTTTTTAAAATCTCACCAGTGTTTCTTCAATATTTATATAAAAATACAAAAGTTAACCCTGCTAACATTAAAGAAAGACAAAACTCAAACAAAATTCCATTAGAAGAGAGTGTTATTCAGGCATTTAAGCGCCGAGCACACTGTTCCTGTGCAGCTTGGGTTTTGCTTGTTCTCCCCCTCAAATATGTGGGAAACTCTGATTGTATCATTTGTCTTGACTTTGCCAGGAGCATCTAAACCTCCTTCCTTATAAAAATGTGTCTGTGTATAAATTGGTTCTTGCCTAGAATATAATTTACAGTTATTTAATATTTCTTTGATTTCAAAGAACCAGTAATAGAAATCATACATTTGAGCATTTAATAAATAAATATTCAACAATATGACTCATAGGAATTTTGCAATTCATACTTATGTTTGGATAGACATCTGGATTGATTATACAGTAACAAGTTTTAAGAATCCAATGCCCCTTGATAGGAGACTTTTTGAGTTGTAAGAATGTGAATACCTTATAATGATCCTGTGAGCACTTCATTGCTCATTGACTGCTCCCTTTGAATTGAAAATACCACTACAACATCAGAGGATCCTAGACAGTGGGTACTTTTGCAGATGTCCCATTCAAGGGTGTTGGGGAAGCTCTGAACTATGCTAGTAAGGGTTGTAATTGACTAGAGCTGCTATAATTCTTCACAAGCTTCAGCATTTCTGGCACATTTGATGCCAACACATACAGAAAATTGAGGGGAACCATGGAAAAATGACTTTGTCATTCTATAGAAGTTCAGGAAGATTCATCTTTTGAATGTTCAATAAATGCAGATTCAGTATGATTATCATGATCTCTATTGGGGAAAAAGAGGAGTAATGTCATTGCCATGTTTAGATGCACAAGCATTGTGTTCATGCATGAGTAACAACACAAATTGTGAAGTGTTACTAAGTAGTAAATTAAAGAGACCATGTGCAAAGTCAAGCTACAAAGAAGAAATATTCAGAACATTAAAACATGATTTAATGTTTGTGATATCATAACATGCTTCATACCAGGTGCTTTGGAATAAACAAGACTCCGCTGAATTCCAAACTTTGACATAGTTAGTAGTCCTGTGACTAGGAAACAACTGAACTTCTCTAGGCTGCACTGTTTTTATCTGTGAAAACGAAATGACAGGTTTTCTTACATAAGACTGTTGATGTTCATAGCAGCACAATTTACTATTGCTAGGCTATGGAAACAACCCCGGTGTCCCTCACTGGAAGAATGGATTCAAAAACTGTGGTACATTTATACCATGGAATATTACACAGCAATTAGAAACAATGATATTGCAGCCTTCGAAGGTAAATGGATGGCTATGGAAGAGATCATGCTAAGTAAAATCAGCTTAACC